>NDXB01001362.1:105507-180277 GCA_002631895.1 Agapornis roseicollis
TTTTTTTTTTTTCTGGGGGGGGGGTGTTGTTTTTATTCTTTTGGAACAGTTTTGCACTTTTGATTTCGCCTGGCTCGAGTTCAGTCTGTCTGTCCCGACCACGGAATAGATATATGTGTGTATAAAGGTGGTCGCAAAATATTTTTTTAAGAAAAAAAGTAACAAAAAGAAGTATTGCTGATAATCAGTTTGGACCAGTTTCTTACGGTCACTAAGATCCTAAGCAGACTATAAGACAGGTTTGACTGCAGTGGTGTCTCGTTTAACCATGTTTTGATTTCTGTGCACAAGCTAGTCTGTATATTTCTATGTTACAAAGTGTATTCTCTTTTGAACCCCCTGTTTTTCTTGTGTCATGTTGAAATGTGCAATAGTCTATAGTTCACAGTATGCTTTATTGAAGAGCGTGTTTCTAAAACTGCCACATGTTCCCCTGTTTGTACTTGTTCATTTTTCCCTGCCAGTTGAGCAGTCAGCCGGTCATGACAGTGAACTTTGCACACCATACCAGCCTGAAGCAGCTGGCTGTATCACATTGTGCTCTGAGGTGACAATGCATGAATTTTCCCCAACTTAAAAGGGCTTTTAAAAAGAAACAAAAGAAGAAAAATCTGAGCTCAGTACCATCCCGTCGATCCTTCCAGGTCAAAATGTGTTCCCTTTATAGCAGTAGGTGCCAGCCTGTGAAGCTCTGAATAACAAAACGTTGAACAAGTGTAAGGAAACTGTCAGCCATTCTTTCCATTTTACCTTGTGTGCGGTTTCACCCCCTGTATTTATGTAAAACCTGATTTAGATCACTGATGTGTACATTGAAAAATCCGTTGTGTTCAGAAATCTCGGTAACTGTCATACCGAAAAGCTCTAGTGAAGGCAGGTTGCGAGCGGATGATGTGTTTTGTTTACAGAGAGGAAAAATCATGAATCATATTTGGCACAAAAGAATTGTGTGGTGAGTCACAAATCTTTCCTGATTTACCTCCTAACAGACAGTCGGGGGTAAAATCAGCCCCGTTACTTACACGCAGGTAGGTGCAGCCTAATTGACTGTTGTTGCTGAGTTGAGTTAAACTTGTCCTCCCTTCCAAGTTCTTAGAACCCCCAATTCGGCTTCTTAAAATGTACTGCACACTTCTAGAGTTCATGGTTCTGAGCAAGGGAGGACTGGTGTTTCTTCCCTCTGCATAGACCCTTCTTTCAGCTGTATGCACATCAATTTTTAGGTGTCAGTGAACATGAATGTGAAATCTATTGAGGTAAATTGTTTTTCCACCATCTCAAGTAAATTTTACCCCTTTTTCAGAATTATTGTTTTTACTCTCTTCTGAAAAAAATTTAATATCCTCATTGGTCAGGACTTCCTTCCACCTGAGAAGTATTCTTCCTGATAGAGAGAACATTTCAGTAAGATCTGCTTTGATGAAAAAGACGTAACACATGTCAGTCTTTGGTACGGAGTGAAGTTTTACCACTGGATCTGAAAATCGATGCTGTTCAAAGAAAGAAACTCTCTTCAGTCAGCGTGCCAAAGTCCTGTGGCAGGATACTGGCAGCAAACAATTGCCTCCCCCAGCCTGTCTCCTTTCAGCTGACTGAAACAGATGCTCTGTGCTTTCAAGCTCATTTGTTTCCTTGCCTGTTACATTATTTTTTCCCGGAGGTAAACTTTGCCAACCTTGTTCTTCTATATCTGATGATACAACAAGCATAATACATGCCTTGATATATCTGATACTTGCTGTTTCCCAAAATCCTTTGTTTATACTTGATTGCTGTGATTTTCTCTTGTAACGTTTCTTAGGTGCTCCTACATATCTCCAAGAGATAACTCTATAAATCCAGACTTTGATTAAGTGTAGCCTTAGAAGTACGAGCCATGAGACACATTATGGGCTCCCTATGCTCCTGAAGCACCAGTTCAAGTAGTACCTTTTGTCTGTGAGGCGTAATTCTGTTACCCGTCTGTATAAATACAGAGTCCTGTCTCCCCTCTTCAAAAATCCAGTCTTTCTCTGGTTTTACTTTTGATTCATTCCCTGGCTCCCCATCTGCCACAATCTCGCATCCCAGATGTTGAAAACCTGCCAGTTGCTCAGCTGGGCTTCAAGACCTGAATCACGATTGTTGGCATTCTGTTTAGAATGCTGGCCGTGGTTTTCTTCTCTTTGGCCTTCTTTGAGTCTCTGGTTGAAGTACGGTATGTTGTTCTGTGATGATCGTTGTATCATGCTTATTGAGGACTCTTCACTCCTTTCCCAATGACTTTTTGCTTTGCCTTGCATGTATCATCCATCAGCATTTCAGAATGTGGGCCGAGAGGCGTATTTAGTACACTTTGCTAACTTGCAACACTCTGAGGGAGAAAAGTGATTTTCTCCGACTACTTCTTCAGTTTGCTACGCCAGATCTGCACCAGTCTTCTTCTAGCCTTCCTTTTCAGGCCCATCCTTTGTAAGAAGCTCAACTTTCTGCTCGAGGCAAGCAAAATAATTTTAATAGCAGATGAAAATGTTCTGCAGTTTTCCCTTAAACACTCTTAAAGCAAATATAATAGTTTTTATTCCTTTATCTGTCACTTGCTGGAGGGTCTCTGGGATGAATTATAATTAGTAGAAAGTATTGGCTTTGTAATCTACTATGGATAAATATAATCTGTAACATGATAGAAATATGTATTTTATCACAAAATACCAAACTGAGAAAAACTCCTTTTAAAGGTCAGTCAAAACAGGCTCTTAAGTAGCTACCAAAATACTGTGATTCTGCACAGCTAGAGGGGATCAGAATAGCAGTTTGGTTTTAATGCTCAATATAGTAATGCCCTTTTTTTGTGCTCACAGCACATAATCCACAGATACTTTCTCTGTAAATTAAATTGTATTGAATTGTATCTCATGCCATGAGGAATCATCCTTAACCAAACAAAATACATGTAAGAGAGACTTCTACAGACCAAACACATGAATAGCTGATAAATGTAATCAGGGGAGATAAATGTGTTTTATTTCTTTGTGGTTTTAGTTTTTTTGGTTTTGTTTTGAAGAGAAAAGGATAATGATGAAAGTTGATAATTTTCTATCAATGTATATTGCAGACAAAATAAATACAGCAAAATGAAAATAGAACAATAGTGTAAATACCTATGAATTGTGCCACTGTCGATTAGGCAACAGTAGAATATTTGCTATGGTAATTTATAATGTATAATTCAAGTAAAATGTTAGAGCAAACATTTGTAATGTTTGTATATATAAGCCAAAATCTTACTGGTTTTAGGAAACTATGTGCTAGTAGAAGCCAGAAGAGTTATTAGGTTAATACATTGTCTCTTTTTCTGTTTCTGCTCCTCGTCAGCATAACATGGTTGCTAGAATGTGAATTATAACCATTTGAGCAGACATGCCTCATGGTCGGATTTATTTCCTTCTAAAATTGATGTTTGTAAGTCAGGCTGTCTGTCACACTTTCCCTGAATTCCCTTATAATGCCTCACAGCTTCATGTGCTAAGCAATTCTTATTAACAATGCCTCTCTTGAAACTCCAAGATTAAATTGCACAGCTAAAAGTAAAGGAGTTCTTAATTTCAAAAGCAGTTGATATTGTCATCTTTAGGATATTCTCAAAAACAACATTTCTGGTTTGCTTTTTCACTGCTGTTTATTTGTCTTGTTTCCACATAAAATCACCTCATTTTCAGATGCAACAGTTTCATTATTTTCAATGCACCAGGAACAAAAAAAAAACCCAAAGCAAACAACAAAATCCCCCACCTTATAAATGCATCTAGAAAGTATCTATCTTCCCACCTGTCAACCTTCTCTAAAAGAAATCTTTAATCTTACCTGCCTCAGAAAGAAGAATAAGGAAGTTCTGTATTTGTATGGAATAGATTATTGGGCCAAATTTAGTAATAATGAATTGTTACTTAAAAATCTATACATATACAATTGTATATGCCATAGTTTCAGTGTTTGGTGCTTTCTGCTCCAATATTCCTTTTTTACATGTTAAAAAAAAATAGTCTGCTAATATGACATTGCTACATCTGTGTTCAGATTTAAGGAAAATACTCAGAAGTTCGTGGAAATCATGGATTATGGGAAATTCAAGCTTAATTAGGGAGAATTGAAAAAGTCACGTATTTAGTCAACACAGGAGAAATTAGTTATGCTATAGTTTTTACTTGTATAAAAATGATGGCAGTTCCCACTGTGGAAGCAGGCTGGGTTTAAGTCATAAAAGCTGTAACTGATGAGCACAGTAGCATACACATGACCTGATGTCTAATTGGAAAACTGGGGGCATCTTATCAAAGAAAACTGAAACAGGCCCGATTAGTTTATTATGGCAGTTGGATCATAGACTGGACAACTTGGTATTCTGCATAAATCTGAACTATTTGAATTCTTCTCTTTGGTCTCCCACTATCCATATTAACAGGTAAATATACTGACCTCCTTGTTTAAATGTTCTTACTACATTTTGTTTGACTTTAAGCCTTTCTTCAGTGAAAAAGCTATACATACTGCAGCTGCAACCAAATACATATTTTTAATGTAAACTCTGTATGTATTTAGATGCATATGTATGCTGTGCATAAATTCCAGGATCAAATTCTGAGTTACAGCATCAGATGGTAGCATTGGGAACAAGTATAATGTTATTTTTCGTGTGCCATTTTTTAACTGCCTTTAGTGCATCGGAGTAAAATTGGGCTGAGAGTGTGACATACAGTCCAGTGGTGCAGGATCTCCGATGACAAGTCATTGATGATTTAGGTGGAATGGATTTATGAGAGAGAGATGGGAATGCACATGACAAACTGTATCTGAAGCTGAGTAATTCAAGGTACCTCTCTTAGAGATCAAAAAAATAACCCAAAATTCTTAATACATGCTCACTTTTACGAGTTTTTTTAATGTAGTAGCAATAGTTATGTGTGGTTGCCATTTAAACATAGTATTTTAGTCCAGTAAACCCAATTACATTCTAGGCTTCTGTATTGTCATATAAAACTGTAGCTGTAGAAACACATCACTTTTTTTGATATCCCCCCCCGCCCCCAGTAGGTTCAGTTTTGATGTGAAGTAGTAACAAGTCAGATTTCTCATTTTGAGGTTTCTTCTGTACTGACTAAACTGGTAGCAGAGCTTCTGCTTCTGCAGAGGGCACATTTAGGCACTCCAGTGAATCACAATGGGAGTTATGTTTGGCACAAGTGTAGCTGAGGAAATAAACATCTAGGTGCCTGGCGCTTGAACCGAGCACTGTTGAAATCAAAGAGGAGGCTGCCATTGATTGTGAGCAAAGGAGAGATGGGTTCTGCTGGCAGTGGTTTTAAGAGTATCTTGCAAGGATTAGCCCTGGGAAAGCTGAAATGGAATGTGGGACCACATGGGTGTTGTTCTGAGGGGAGTGAGCTGATGCATGGGCTCAGGCTGGGTCAGTACCAGTGTGGCTGTCGTTCTTGTCAAGAAGGCGAACTGCACCAGTGGGAGTGGAAGGTTTGAAGCTAAATCCTTACCTACACCAAAGCCCTTTAATGTTGATCCGGGCTTCATGCAGGTCTGATTTGGTGACTGCTGCGGTGCGTTACTAGTCTGAATTACTTTTTATGGCCATTCCTATTTATTTCACTGTGGTTTAATATACATATGTGCATAATAAGCAGGAACTAGTGAGAGTTATGTTAACTTATAATGTAATTGTCAGATATTTTAAAAAGCCTGTTGATGAGAAATTGTGTAAATCTGCAAGTGGTTCAGTTGGTTAACTTCAATGCAAAAATCATGTTTCAACAGACACAGTAACTCACAGTAAGGAAGGACTTCTTCCACGTTTTTGTAGGCTTCTGCAGGTAGAGTACAGGAGCATACCTCCATCAGGGGCAGAGTCTCTTGCCTGGTGGCTATTTTAAAGCAGAAATAATTAGCCTTTATAACTTCCTTGTTCCAAGGTCTCCCAAAAGTAGCCCAATTTTTGTAGCCCATTCACTTGTTTTTAAGACAGAGCGGAAATGTGAGGCTTATTTGTAGAGCACTTGATTCACTTTTTTTGTGCTTCAGAACTGTATCATGAAGTATCACACTTCAGTCCTGTTTATTCCAAAGGAAAGATCAGAGTTCATGTTTCTGTAAAACATCACAAGGACAAAGAAACAGAGACAAGTCCAACTTAGAGCTGACTTTCCTTCGTCACTTTTGTATCTCCTGACTGGTGACTCTCCTCTCTCCTTCACACTGTTGAAACGTATTTAAAATGGTTTGTATGTAATGTTCCTTGTCTGCTTTTTGTCTCTAGAGGAAAGTGTGCTCTATTCACATTTATATAAGCTGGAATCATATTTTACAGTTGCTGTTGATTATTTCCCCCCCCCAGATGCAGTATAAGAGGAAAATGAACATGGCAAAGACTGATTTCTAGGGTTTGGTCTTCTGTAAAAGCTGAAATAAGGAGATGTGAAACTGCCATTTTCCTTGTGAAAGACTGTAAAGAAAGCATTACTTTCTGAGCAAGCTTTTCTGGGGATGAGGGGGAGAAACCCTAGAATACGGAGTCTCATCAGAACCCTTTTGTTAACGGGTATTTTTGGTTTTCTCTCAAATGGCTGAGAAAATATCATGTATGAATTTATAAATAATTGCTTTCAGTTATTTCTTTTGTATAAGCTGCCCAATACCCTTGCTATGCTGTATAAGTTGTGTTTCATGGAACAGTGTGAGTATGAAATAAAAAAAGCTAATTTTTGGGTTTTAAATCATCTGTGGATGCCACTATGAAAGCTGACATTGTTAAAGCCACTACAGAGTTTTCTATGAATACTTGTAAGAATTGCTTTGTTATATATAAACCTAAATAAAGAGATTGTATTGATACAGAGACATTGGGTAAGAACATTTAAAAGGCTATTCTTTAGGTCTAAAAGAAAAGGCTTGCTGTAAAATGGTGCATTATTCCATTTATTAAAGATCATATTAATGACAAAAAGCACGTTCTTTTGTGGGTTTTTCATGGTATTATCTGTTATAGAAATGCTGCCAGGAAGGGGAGGAAAGCCCTTGTTGCAGCTGTGTTTTGTTGGTTAAGGATAAGGAGCTGCTTCATTACCAAGGGCTGAATAGGACTTTGGGACACCTTTGGCATGTGACAGATCACACACTGCTTTGTTGTTGGAAAGTAGTGTGAAATAATTAGGGCTTGTTGCTACATTAATGCAGTGCCTCTGACTGCTTTTTACCCATTTTCACCAGTCAGCCAGTTAAGATGCTTGTTACTGGCACCTAAGTACAGCGTGGTAGGTGTTTCAAAGCAGTAGGCCGTCCATGGCCTCTTGTCATACATTGTCTGCTAAGTGTTTAAATGCAGAAAAACGAAGAAGAAAGCGAGGAAAGAAAACAGGAGGAAAAGGCATTAAATTAAACACATTTTCACTTTTGGTTGCGCTGCGCTTGGATTTATGGCAAACCAGCATGTGAGCAGGCAACCACCTTTGCAGGTGGGACGAGGACTAAAACAGCAATCCCTGTCCTTCCCACACAAACTATTGCAGGAGACAACGTTACAGCCTTCTTACAAGCAGGAGCTTCCTCAGCCCGGATCTGGTGTCCCATCCAACACAACTGGGAGAGATGTAGGTCCACCTGCAAATTTCCCCCCCTGACCCAGGAGCTTGCCTGCTCTGCCCTTCCGAAGGTAAGGTACTGGGAACAGACAGGCCTTTTCTCCACTGCAGCCTCTTTTGTTGTGCTTCATGGTGTTCTCCAGTGAAGGGCTCTTCCTCTAGGTTCCCTTCTTCCAGTCATGCCTGTGGGGAGCTTCAAGGTGAGCCATTAATTGGAATCAGCCCCATACACATGGTGGATGTGCTGTACCTGTACACAGGTGATGCTGTTCATTTGACCCCATCTTTCTCATCTCCTGTGTGACTACTGGTAAGTGTGAGGGAGGGAATGTTCCATGGCCTGATTAGTGCTAAGGCAGGCAGCAGGATATTGAGGCTTTAGGACATGGATGCTTATCTATGTGAAGAACAGAGGAAAATGAATACAAAATGGCCCTGGGAACTATCACCCCCACTCACTAAGTTACCTTCCCTTTCTAAACAGCACCAAGCACTGTACTGTGGGACCTCACTGGTTCCAGCACTTTCCATTATGCACAGGTTGCTTGGACACATCCTGTATCTCAGTTGCTTCATGGTTTGTATTTCCTCCTCTCTTAATTCCTGTTAATCTATTTTCTGTATGAACACTGATGATTTTTGCAAGCAAATAAGGAAGTGGTGCAAGTGTTAGACCTCTGTGGCCAAAGAACTACCTCCAAACTGCAGAGAAAGAGGGGAGACAGAATGTGGATCTTCATTTCTTGCTGGCATTAATAAGGAGGAAGCAATAAACTGAGGCACATAGTGTCTGGTTGAGCATCTGCCTGTATGGTGAATTACCTCAGCCCCAGGAATGAATCTGGCTACAGGGAAGGAACACGGCAAGCTGCCCTTCCCCTGGGAGCAGGAGGCAGGCTCCATGCTCCAGGGTGGATCTGCAGCTGCTTTGGGGGTTTCTGGATTGGAGCTCAGGACAGTTACTGACAAGGAGCAGGTCCCTCCTGACAGAGAGCTCTGTGGTGGTTGGTGCGCAGTGGCTTGCTGTTGGCTCAAGATGGCTGAGCAACACGAGCTCCCAGGAAAGAGACTCTGGGTAGCCAGGTCTGATTACCTACACGTGGGGCTTTAAGGATGAGCCTACAAAGCTCTTTGTATCCAGAGATCTCAGTGATTCCAGTGGGAGTCAGAGGCCTTTGAAGTCCTCCCAGGAGCAGCTCCAAGGAAGTCAGATTTCCCACGAGGTTGTAGCCAGGGACACCAGGAATGCTGGGAACCACAGGAAGCTCTCATTTCCCTGCCGCCCTGCCCTGTGCGGCAGCTCCGCCTTCGGAGCAGGGGAGAGCCCTGCAGCAGGTCAGGGAGGGATGCTGACCCGAGCACCACAGGAACTGTGCCCATTCCGCCTTCACCAGTGCCTGGGATGGAGGGGCGGCTGCTGCCAAGGAAAGCTGAGAAGGAGCTGGGGGGCAGCCCTGACTACAGAGGTAGATGTGTCCCCCACCCAGCAATTACCTCTCTGCCGACAGCAAGAGCAGCCAAGTCCTGCCCTACCCAGCAGATGTGGCTGAGTCGTGTCCTCAGGGCATCTGGGAAGCCTTGACTCACCTCTGCATTAGCACAGTGTTACCGGTGAGCTTTACTGATGTACTTTGTACCGGGTGCTTGAGCTACTCAGGCATAAGAATCGGTCTCCTCATAGGTTTCCCTGTGTGACCTCATATTCTCACCTCGGCCAGCTCTCTCCTGCAGAAATAACAGCCACTTGTGTTCGGCTTTCGCTTTGCTAATGGGAAATGAAAGTAAAACAACAATAATTATATTGCTCTTTGTTCCAGAGCATTGATGCAGCTGCAGAACGCACTTTGTAGAACACAGCCACGTCAGTCTTCCATTTGTTTCCATTCAGGGCTTTTTCCCCCATTTACTTCTTGCTAATTCTGATGTTATGGAAATTCTCCACGTGCAGGAGATTATAGACATCTGCTCACAGCCGTGACCCAAAGCACATTCTGTTGGGTAAGGAGGCTAATTTTCCACAGACAGGAAAAACTCAGCTATACCAAAGCGTTTCAATCTGTATAAATTCATCTCTTCGTGTCAGTCTGAAAGGTTGTAAATGTCCATCCAACAGGGAGAGAAATGTTTTGATTCCTAGAATTTAAATGGCACGCTCGGGTCTTCTGCTTTTATGCCAGGGGATCCTCTTCTTTCAGCTCCCAGCACCACAGGAGAAGTCTGTGGGAAATCCACAAGTGGTGCTCTGAGCTGAAGTCGTGCTGTGGGGATCACTCAGGCCCTTTTACAAAGACAGCAAAGAACGCTGCCTGAGGACTGCTGGGCTGTGCAAGATGATGTAAGGAAAGCACATTGGTATTTACTATGCAGCATCTGAGCAAATGGCGTTTTGAGATGGGGCTTACGTGGGCACTGGGAAAATGGTAAGGATGCAAATACTGAGGAAGGTTGGAAATGCGTGATCCAGGCACATTCCGATTCCTGATGGGAAGGACAGCAGTTTCCCAAGGCCTTCTGTCACGTTGCAAGCACCTTTTGAGAATGAGGACATATACCCACTACAGAGCAGGCACAGTTTGGGCATGATGGGCAGTGTCTCAAATGCATGAGGTGGATTTGAGGGAAGAGGAAAGATCACGGAGGAAGGAAGGGTAGGGATATTTGTTTCAGGCATCAGCAACACAGCGGGACTTGGTACTTGTCTTTGGCCCGATTTCTTCGTTGCTCCTGCAGGGCAGCTTGATAAAGAGGGTGCAGAGGTAGAACAGCTCATTTTACTGGTGCTACTGCTTGCATCAGGCCTGCAAGCAGCTCCTTTTTGCTTTCCCCTTTCACTTAGTGCAGCCTTTGTTTGCAGAAGTTGGTGCCATAGGCAATTGCATTTCCTAGTCAGAATGACCAGAAATATGGTTTCCATAAGGTACTTTTATGCACATGGAACTGTGTGCCTAAGAAGTGAGGTTAGTTTGTGCTGTTCCTGGGTTTGTTCCTCATGGTTGTTAGCCTGTATTTTTTTGCAGTGACTGCCATTTTACCAGCCTGCTGTAATATATTTGTATATTTTTAATTATATATAATTATACCTGTTTTCCCAATTCCTTTCTCTCCTTCCCCGTCTACCTCCCCCTTCCCCTTTCCTCTTGTTGGAAAGGTAACAATTGAGCCCTGCAGATGTGTTGTAACGAGTAGCTTCTTGCCCCTCCAGGTCTCTGGATCAGTTAAGTCAGATCTGACACAGATCACTGTGGCAGGTTGGAGGTCTGACTCTAGCACATGAGGTCAGCCCAGCTGTACCAGCCATGACTGCTGGAGGTGTCTGCATGCCTCTGCTGAGCAGTGTGAGCCTGACACCCTGCCTGAGGCCTGGGCGTGAGGCCTGGGCTGCTAACAGGAGTGGGGCTTGGGGCTCTGCCCAGCTTTGCTTTCCTCATCTCAGAGATGACATCCACTCTCACCATGGTGGCTCTCCAGCTACCCTGGACGCAAAGTCAGGCTGAACTCAAGGTGCGGTGCATGAGGACAGGATGAAACTAACTGATGCCTGGTTGAGATGTAACCAGACTAGTTAAGAGCTCCCTTGGCACCCATGGCTGAACGCAACAAGGATTCAGAACACTGCTTGATCAGTTCTAAGTAGATGATTTCCCAAATCAGAGAATCCCATGCTCCCACTTCATCACGTGCTCTGCTAAAGTTAATTACTTTAACTCCAGGGCTAGTACATGTATGCGGAGAGAGAAGCAAAATCATTTTGTCACTGCTTCTCAGTAGCCATTGTGCTCGTGGCCATTGGAATGGCCACGAATAAGCCATGCCAATATGCTTTTCACAATCTCTTTAGCTTTTCTAAATGTTATAAAAATAAACAGAAGCAGAACAAGATTTTAGGCCTGAATCAGAATGAGCAAACCCTCTTCTTTCCTCTCTTAGGTGAAAAGTGTCTATGGTTCTGTGCCTATTCATCACATATACAGAATGTTTATCATCCTACAATATGGCCTTAAAATCCACATCATTATTAAAATTGATAATGTCAATAACTGAAATAAATCTTTTACAGCATATAATTCCATGTGACTCTATGATTATACTTACAGGACAGAAATCGTGCTGGTGGCTTGTAGGAGTGTTCAGTGTTCAATGCATGTAGATCGAGAGTTTCCTTCTATAGTTCAAACACATTCTTCTGCTCTGAGAAATACAGAAGTATGTTACAACTCTACACACAATAAAAATAAAGACAAATCTCTGCATTATGTTTGCAAGTTCTGGAAATATGTGCTAAAAATATCAAGGTTTTGGAAGATAACCTGAAAGATAAATGGCTTGATTCTTAGAAGGAAGGGAAGTTTTATTGTTAGAGGGATTATATGCAAATTATCATCCAGCATCTTTCTTGAGGGATACCTTGGGGAGACTAAACTGTGTCTTGTTTCAATGAACTCGGCCACCTCTCTCAATGTTACCAAACCCACAGATTCAGAAACGTGATGGACAACATGGCTTTTCTGAGCAGAACCCACTAACAGCTGCAGTCGCTCTCATCTGGTGAACCACATTTGACTTCAGTTGCCCCTCTCCTTCAGTAGCTGGACACTCAAGGTTATTGCTTAAGTGTTGTTGCTGTCATCTAACCTGTGTTCAGAAAACAGGTCTGTATGCATGGAAAAACATAGAATCATAGTATGGTTAGGGTTGGAAAGGACCTTAAGATCATCAAGTTCCAACCCCCCTGCCATGGGTAGGGACACCTCACATCACAAGTAGGTGAATTTAGCACTGTCTCTTAAAGAGATTAACCTTGTACTTCTCCCGGGTAATTCTGTTCACCATGAACATGTGCTGGAAACATCTCTCAAGCCTGCAGGTAAGTGTTGCATTGAGGAACTGTGCTGGTTTGTCAGAAATGTGTTATCTTAATGCCAGCGCGGCACGGAAGCCTCAGGATGTCATTTATATGACAACTTCTCTTAAAGATTGCACTTCACAGAATGCAGCAGGAGCGCATTTTGCTTTAAGTTGTCTTTTGCTTATCGCATGCAGTTTGATTTATGGCCAAGGTCCCATCTGTTGTTTTTTATTGTTTTAATCTTAATACCTCATTTCAATCTGCTTGCCTGCTCAAATCCCACCAGATATTCTGGAATATTAACTAGGATCTTACAGGTTTTGCATGAAGCAAACTCCTTTATGTTTGTGCTATTTCTCACATGTCTCCCGTTGATGTTGAACACCCCCATAAACAAGCAAAACAAACTCTCTCTGCAGGGGAGAGATAAGAAATGCAATGAAATATCTTGGGGCATAATCTAATGCTTAGATTAGACTCCCAGAATCTTTAGTCTTCAACATTCAGTGTTGCTTGCAACAACTGTAGGTAAAAAAAAAACCCAAAACAATTTTGGGCAGTAAACTGCTTCTTTACATGTGCTGCTTTGCATTGATTTAGTTTTGGAGTAAGACATGAACATAGCTTTGCATTGATTTAATTTCAGAGTAAGACATGAACATAGCTGAAGCTACTTGGATCACAGACATTTTCCATCAGACTTGCTATTATCACCATTACTTTTAGCAGTAAATTTTCATATGTATTACTATGAGCAGTGAGCGGTTCTACTCCTTAACTTCCAGCGCTTCAGTACAACAAAACTCCATAAGTATTCGTTGTTTTGATATCCATACAGTGGGATGTGGGCCTGTGAACTTGGCTAAACCTCTTCAAGCTTCTTTCTCTGCTTTTCATTTAGGGTCACTCTTTTGACTGCTTCCCTGGCTTGTTTACATCCTTATTTTGAGCAGGTTTCACATTTGTTCGTGCAGCTCTGTGTGGTTTATCAGTCAGCCTTTGAGGGCACGCCTGGTGTGCTTCTAATGCTTAGATTTATTTGTTTGTGTCCTCAGCTTTTACTACACACCATATTTTAGGAAAGAGCCAACACCTTGCATGTAAGGGCATGTGACTGCATCTGCAGTTCCTAATCTCCCCACAAGGACTATGTTACAAGGCAGTACATTTCGGCAGGCCCGTGGTTTAGGTGCTGAGTGCTCCCAGGTCAAGTGGAGGTGGGAATGCTCATCACCTCCTGTGGTGACACTTCAGCAGTGGTAGGTGAGCACACCAGTGACTCTGCAGCTCCCGTAGGCCAATGGAGCTGAAGATGCAGAGAGAGGTCCTGACTGTAGGAGATGTGCTGTTCAGTGCTGGCCTGGACAGTGTTTGGCAAAGCCTGAAGGTAGTAAGGAATATGACAGCCCAAACAAAACCCGGAGCTTGGAAGGTGTGAATTACAAGGAGAGTCTGGGGGGGATCTGGATCCAAGTTATTTGGGACTGGGGCTTTGATTTGGGTTTATTTGGCTTTGAGTGGGGGTTGGGTTTTTTTCAAGTGAAAAGTTTCAAAACTGTTTTCAAGTAACTCATAATCCTCCTTTAGTTGTCTCCATTCTTTCTGTAAGGTGTAGGAGTAAGATCTTGTTGTAACACATTTGTAACAGTTTAAACAAATTAACACACGAAGTACATTAGGTCTGGGTACATGACTTCACATGTTGAACTTTCACGTCTAGAGCAGTATACGTAAATGCTTTGCTTTTTATTGTCATAACAACTGTGTGGAGCAGTGCCATTTTTGCAGTGTGACAATAATGTGGGAAGTGTCACAGATATCTTCTGCATTCAAAGTCGTGACTTGGCTCCATAACATGCATCATGCAAATAAACCTGAATCAATACCTTTCATTTTTGGCCTCTTCAAAACAGTAATGGGAATCAGAATGCGTTCGGAATATTTAATGCCATAAACATGTATTTGTGGCACACTGCTTCCAAACAACCACAGTATTTCTGGGGAGGATAAACTGTCCAAGGGATGAAAGCCTGCTGAGCAACTGCACTGGCACTGGCAGTGGGTGCTGTCACAGCAGGAAGAACTGCAGAGAGGATTGCATCTTCTGCTCTCCACTGGGAACTGCAGCAATGGTGCATAGGTTAGCCTGCTGCGGGGTAACTGTGAGCAGCCCTGGGCTGCTGTCATGGTGTAACCCAGCCAGCAGCTGAGCAGCACACAGCAGCTAGTTCAGTCACCCCCCCCCACAGCGGGGTGGGGAGGCAATCAGAAGGGGGGCAAAGTAAAATCTGTGGGCTGAGACCAAGGCAGTTTAATAGGATGTAAAAGGAAGGGGAAAATAGTAATAATGATATCAGTAACTACTACAGTTATGCACAAGCTTGCTCACCACCTGCTGACTGATGCCCATTCAGTTCCCAAGAAGCAGACTGTCCCAGGTCACTTGATAGAGGGCTTACCTTGATCCTATAGCAGCCTATGCACTCTCCAACACCCCACTCCACCTATGAAAGCTAATTGCTAGAGAGGGAATGACCAAATCCTTTCACCTCCACTACTGACAGTATGCAGCCCATGCTGTTTTCTTGCCTCTCAGCCATTCCTGGTGAGCAGAGCACTCTCCCAGGTATTCCACTAATCAAGTGGGCCATCTGGGATTTGGTGCTTTGGCACATTGTACCACCAGTGCTTGTGGTGGCTGCAAGGAAAGGACTGGGGTGTGGTGCTGTGTGTGTAATTTATAAGGGAACTTAAGTAAATTGCACGCTTAGGAAAGGGCTACAACACTGATGGGCCAGACTTCTGGTGCCTTCCCTTGACATCCCCACTTTCAGGGGCAGCCCAAGGTCATTCTCAAGTCTGGGCACAGCCTCTTGTAGCCAGTTGTGGTTGACCCTTCCTGCTATGCTACAGACCCTATTACTACTATTCAGAGTACCTGTGGGTAAGCATAAAATGCATCCATCCTGTTCTTTTTTGCCAGTTTGGTTTCTCACAAAAGGCTCTTGACTCTAACAAGAGCTTTAACCTTCAAGGCCTGCAGCAGGCCCATGTGCAGGCACCCTTCAGAAGGGCACATACAGAGCCTTGCTTTTCAGGCTTGTTAAACTTGTGAGCCACCAGGCTGGAGCTCTTCAAAGGGGAAGTTGGGGCTTTTGAAGTGAAGCGGACTTCAATCAGAAACAGCAAAGGAGAAAAGAGGAAGGGAAAAACCAACCCCAAGTGTAACCAAGCTGAAGAAAGAACACTATGTAATTTGTTTGTATCACAGCAATGGTATTCAATTGCAACATGCAACTGGTAGAGCAATATTGAAAAAGAATGTAAGTTTGGTACCTCAGAACAGGCGCTTGTAATATGGAGAGAGGATTTATGGATTCCTTCATGTCTTGGAGGTGATAAAGTGTATCTACCTTGCATCTAAATAATTCAAACACATGAACTCAAGCCTCCCTCATGTGTGTATTCCCTTCCCTAGGGTATAAATCAGGTTAAGAGAATGTCACAGTTAGCAAGTGTTCTAAAGAGATTGCGGGGAAGACGAGACTAATCTAACGGAGAAAGAGTAAACACAGCAACTGAGGGGAGAAGTCTGCCTGGATATTACCCGTGTATCCGGTGCCATCATCAGTCACGCTAAGCTGGTGGCAAAGCGATTGGACGAGCCGCTGCTGAGCCCTCGTCCTCTCCTGCCAAGCGTTCAGCGATAACAACGATGGAGCAGCCCTATTCTAACGCAGCCCAGGGATGCGCCCTGAGACACGGCGAGGGGGTGGAGGGGGGTGTGCCGCGGACACCTGGCCTCGGCTCTGCGGCCCCTCCATCACGGCCTGTGCCAGCCTGGGGTCAGGAGCGCGGCCCCGCTCGTCCCCGAGGCGGGGGGGGAGACGGAGGGGGGGCTCCCCCTCAGCCGGGAGCTCCCTGCTACCGGAGCTGCGGCCGGAGCCGCGCTAGCGCGCGCGCTCCCCCACACCGCGCAACGGCACGTGCCGCAGGCAGCGCGCGCCCCCGCCGGCCGCCACGCGCGCGCTCCCTCGCGCGCGTGTCGCTTTAAGCGCTGCCCCCTCCCCTTCCTTCCCGGGCGCAGGCTCGGCCTTTCGGGAGCGCGCCCCGCAGCCAATGGGCGCGCCGTAGCTGCGCGAGCCGAGAGGCGGCGCGCCCAATGGGAGGGCGCAGGGGGCGGGGCGGGGCGGCCGGGGCACTATTGTTGATGAGGCGAGCGGAGGCTCCGGAGGCAGCGCGGGTCGGCCCGGGCTGGGGACGGCAGCGAGCACGAGTCGGGGCCGCGATCGGCACCACCTGAGCCGTCGGACCCCAGCGAGGAGCTGCCGGCGCCCGGCGCCGTTCCCTGCCTTTCCCGCCAGCGACGGTCCTCCGCGAGCCCCGGCTGCCAGCGGACAATGTCCCACCAGCGCGTGAGGCGCAACGGCTCCCCTACCCCGGCCACCTCCCTGGCGGGAGTGGGCGCGGCGGCGGCGGCGGCGGGCGGCGGAGCCGGAGCGAGCAGTCGCCTCCAGCCCATGCGGGCCACGGTGCCCTTCCAGCTCAAGCAGCAGCAGCAGCAGCAGCAACATGGCAGCCCCACGAGGAGCGGCGGCGCCAGCGCCCCGGCCGGGGGTCTCCCACGCGCGGCCTCGCGCAGCATCAGCCCCACGCGCGCGGCGCCCACGGGCGGCGGCGGCGGCCGCGGCGGCCCCGCCATGGCCACGCAGACGCCCGGGGGAGGGGGCGGCGGCGCCGCCGCCTCAGTCGCCGCCGCCGCCTCCTCGCGGGGCAGCCCCACGCGCGCCGGCGGAGCTCGGGGGAGCCCCCCGCGGCCACACCACCTCCCACCGCCGCCCCCCCCGCCGCCGCCGCTGGGCTGCGGGCTCTCACCGTGCTCCTCTCCCGTGCCCCCGCTGCCCGAGGGCAGCGCTGCAGCGGCGGGCAGGGTCCGGCACCGGCGGCACTCGCCGGAGCAAGGCAGGAGCTCCCCGGAGAGGAAGAGCCCCAGCTCCCCCGTCTGCAAAGGTGAGCGCTGCCGCCGGCCCCACCGCGCCGCGCACCTGCTGCCGCCCGGTGTAACTGGCGGGGAGCGGACCCGTACCTGAGGGGAGCGTGTGGGGGGGAGGTTGCACGGCCAGACCCCTACGGGGTTGCGGGAGGAGCGGCAGCGGGCTCTCCCCGGGCCCGGGTTCAGGATGCGCTTTGCGGGGTGGTAGGACTGGGATCGGCGGCGCCCTCCGCTCCTGCTGTCGGGAGGGGAGGTAGGGACACAGGGGCCGTGCCCAGGCTTGCGCCCGTTCCGATCCTTCTGTGGCTGGCAGCGGCACTTGCGGAGTGTGTATGCATTGAAGGGCTTGTTGCTTTTGTTGCTGCTTCCTGGTTGTTAAAAGAGGGACGGAGAAAGCCAAGCATGCCATGTGGGGAGTTGTAGCTATTGCTGTAGCCCTTCTGCAAGTACTGGTAAAGGTTTCCAGATGAGAGGAAGTCAGCGGTGTAGATGTTGCACCAGGTACTTCGTACAAGCTTAAGGTGTATTTGGTGTTTGGGAGCTGTTGTGAAGCCTTCACATCTTCATCCCTTTCTGTGCATCTTGTTCCAGATGGTGTGTGATTTCGATCCAGTGTCCTCAAGCTTCTGGTTAGCAAACTGGTAGCATTGTAGGCATTGCACATAGATGCAGGAAAAAAAAGTGCTCGTTATCTCTCTTAGGAATTACTTTCAACATGAACCCTGTAGAAGGATGTGTGAACGTAAGTGATGACAAGCTTGTGCTACATCAAGGGCAGAAAATAGTGTGGGAATGGCATGCGTTTTGTAGCAAACTGCCTTTTTAATAGCTTTGAGCAATTAAAACATACTTACTGGGAACGCCGAAGTGTAAGCAACATTTGGCTTCTGGTTGAGGCGAAGAGAGGCTTACGTATGTCCTTGCTCTTGGGATAAAAGTTTACTCAAAAGCACTCGAGTGAGGCTTTGTGTTCGTATTCTCAAATCTGGAAAAATCTGTGACTTCTGAGATGCCAAAGGTTATAGCTGCTCTCTCATAAAATTGCATGCGATAACTTGCGCAATGAAGTTGACTAATATACAGAAGGGTATATGCAGAAATATAGGACCAACATGATTCCCTTCGACACTTCTGCTTCTCACCCTTCCAGAATAATGATTCTAACCAGACTGCCACCATGTTGGCTTGCTTTCTTTTCTTGTTCTATCCTGGCTCTTGAAGAGTGATGCTGCCCAGTTAGACAGTCATAATCAATTGGTATAGCACACAGCACTTAAGCTAATGTCTGTGTAACTTAATTTTTATCATTTTCTTTTAATTCAAGCATACCCCTTCAAGATTACCGTATGACTGCTTGACGGCGGTATGAGAGAGCAGTGTCACAAAGGTGTTTATGATCTGAATTAGATCTTCTGCTTTCTGGATAAGACTAACATGGCTTTTTCTAAAGTTATATTCCGAACCTTGGATTGAGGAATGCGTGAATCCTTTGTTTGAGATTCTTGTTAATCAGTAATTTGAAAGACTTTATACACATAACATAATCCTGTCTTCTTCCTGTGATTTGCCCAAGGTGCAGTCTCCTGGGCTGGAGAATGAGGAACAGGATGGCTAGCCTTGAAATCAAAAGCTGTTTGTAAAGGCATGTGTCAACCATTTAGGGTGGAAAAATTGCACCGTCTTCAGATCGTTGTGTAGAAGTCTCTTGAAACCATGCTACCTTCCTTATTGGATCTAAGCATTCACTTGCAGAAAGGATCAAGTCACTTGGTTACTGTGTTAAAGTAACTCCATTAGCTTTTTACCAGATGTATGAAAACAGAATTGCTTTCTGAACAGTACTTGTAATGGCCCAGAATGCAAATTAGACCTGTTTAATATTGCTTAGTATTTGTCTTGTGTAGTCCAGTACTTCATAGAGACCGAGTTAACTTCAGTTTCTGCTTCATCTAGATAAGAAGACTTACTGGTAGCTGAGAACATGCTAGTTGCTAATGAGGTTACAGCTGTGAAGCCATGCAGGGCATTTCAGGGTATCAGTCAAAATCTACTGCAGAATAACTCTGGTTTTCCCATTTCTTGTTTTCAGATGATGATGGCTTTTGTTCATTTCTGCAGCTGCAGCCATAGCTTTTTTTAGATTGAAATGAACCTTGAGGTTAGACAAATGATAGCTGTTTCTGAACTGCAGTCCTGGTTCTGTAAGCTTAGACTGAACTCCATGTTTTCCAGACGTTCTTTCCTTGAAATAGTTGAATAGTTTTGAACATAGTTTTCATCAATGTACTGAACAGTACTCGGCACAAGGGGAGAACCCCAACTTGTGAATTTACAAATGTGACTTCATATCTTGGGTGTGAGTTTTCTGGTGGTGGAGTTTTCTCGGGGTGTGTTTTTTTGTTGGGTTGGTTTGGGGGTTTCCCGCTTTGTGTTCTGAAGTGAATTGCAGTTAAGTGTTGGACATACTTAACTTAATTTTCCATTGATGATGGCATAATTAAATACTGAAGATTCCATGGTACAATTTCTAAATTTCTGGGCTTCTGTTGCTGCTTCCCTCCTAAATATGACCAAGAGCTGAGGTTTTCCTACTACACAGTTTTCATCTTTTACTTTCCTTCCCTGCAGTCTCTAGCACTCATTTCACAGACTTCAGCTTCTACTTGCATGTTCAAGTGCTCTGTCCTTTCCATCACCGATATGGCCTTGTTTCTACTGCTTGAGGTCTGTCCTGCAATCTCCAGTTTTGGTTCAGTTTTCACATATGTCTCTTTGTGCATATGTAATGCAACCCCCGTTAGAGGATGTTGATTTGATCTACTAGTAGCTTGTTGCAAAATGAGATAAATATGTAAGCTGTACCTTTATTGTTGTTTTTGTCTTGGTTTATTTACCCAGCAAAGATCAAACGTGATCTTGTTATTTGTGTTCTTATATAAAACATCCTCTTGGAATAGTTCAACTGTTCAGTTCCAAAAAACGTTATAGTGCACCAGGCTGTGTAAACAAGAAGTCCAGGCCAGAGCCATAGCAGTTGGTTATTGACCCTTTCAGGTGCCTTGAGATTGTGAAAGATTTCTCTGCTGGGTGTTGAACTTCCTGAGGTATTCGTGTTCACTGAATTGAACGCTTAAACTCACTCTGAAAATTAAGGAGGAAAACAGTTACTTTTATCTGGAACTACTTTGGCCTATAAGGTAGTATTAAAGTCTACTTGTGTGAAAGGAAATGATGACAATTGTTATAACAGTATTTTGGAAAGCCTTTAAAGAGTTCAGATGTGAACATCTCCTTGGGGCAGGGAGAAGGAATGGAGCTCTATTATACTCTTAAATTTTACTGTGGATTTTTTTTGTTTGAATAATTTGATGATTGACACAATAATAGCTGCAGTCCTGTCAACATTAATTACCAAGGTTTGGGAGTAGTTATTAAAGATGATACTGTAGGATAAGAGATCACAGGCTTTGCGCACCATTACTGTACTTACCTAAGCTGTTTCACAAATGGTACATGTAAAGAAACTGAATTCAGTTTTGCAGTGTCATACTTTTAAGTTTCTTGTGGCTAGTGCTTCAGGGGAGTTTATTTGGATTAAAAGTGTTTTCATTCACTAGAATTAAGTAACTTGAACATCTTGGGCTTTCTGAGGTTTGGTTTTGTAAAACAACATTGATCCAGTTGCTCTCCTACCGTGGGATCATTTTGAATTACTAGAACAAAAGTGTGAGTAGTTCTTTTACATTTATGTGAAGATAACAGCTGACATTGTCTTCCAAAGGGAATACACACAGTTGCGCTGTTTGTCTGTGCTCAATGCTATCCAAACCTGTTGAGTACCTTCAAGGAAACATAAAAACTAGGTGAAGCCCCTGAGATCAGTTGTGTTTGTATGAGGTTTTGGGAAAAGACAGCTGTGTATGGGGAAGATCCCATCAATGTCATTTCTGTGGAAAAGGCTGGCCAAAATGGAACAGAAAGGTCTGCCTGTGCCTAGATGCCAGAGAAGATAGTTGGGTCTCACTGTTTCTCACTTTCTTGGATATCCTACCTGCATAAAAAATTTAGATTAGAATTCAGTCAGGGAATTTTGTGAGGTCGGTTGTGTCCGATGCTTTTTCAGTGGCTCTTTCTGCTGCTTGCCTGTTTTGGTTTTCTTATGTTGTGTGTTAAAATGTTTCTATAGGGGTTTTATTTTCCATTCTCAAAACTTCTATTTCAAATACAGTAGAGCTGTAAGATCAATCTTCAAGGCACACTCCAGCAGCAATCCTTATTTTGCAGTTCTAACAACAGTTCTGAACTTTTCCTGAAAAACTGAAAGGTGAATTTTCTGTGTTTTAGGACTTTCTTATGAGTAATATCTTTCCATTTTTTGTTTACCCTTCCTTTCTTTTATATATAGCAACTTTCTCCAGTGGGGCATCCAATTCAAAGGTATGTGTTCTCACACTGTGATTTCCAGTTGCAGTTGTAGGACTTGTATGTTAAGACCTGCCTAAGTCAGTGCTTTCTTTCCTACGCTTCAGGTAGTTATTCATAAGCATCTGTATTTGTTCTGTTTTGCTCTTCAGTCACATTGTTAGCCTGCCTTAGCTTAAATTGCCTTCAAGGGTGCCTGACTTGACAATTGCAGTACTTGTGTGTGACACCAGTTTACCTGTAGCAACCTCAGTTGGTCAGTTGTACTGCAGTGACTCTTGAAGACATGGTAACTTGGCTCTTATGGGCTTGGTTGATTTGTATTGTGTATTTTCTGTTTATGTTTTGTGGTGTTGTTTTGCTTTGTTTAAAGCTGGATTGCAGTAAGACTTTGTTTCTGAATAGACTTACAGTAGTGGCGGATATATAGGAGGGTTGATATTTATCACAAATATTGGTTTAAAGAGATAATCGGGCCAATTAAAACAGATCTAATATTCAAGAAGCATCTATTTGATGAAACAGCTCCATTGTTTTTCATCAGCCACAGCTGTTGTAACTGTTATCTCTATGGAGGCAGATCTCTTGTTATGTAGGTCACATCAAGGAAAAATAGCAGCTGAACGCTTGCTCCAAGTATTGTGGAGGAAAGTGCAATGAAAACATTGTGTATGTTCCCATTGAAAATTTCCTCTTGAAAGAGCAAAAGAAATTGTGTAGTAGACTTTTTCACAGTTTGTATGAAGATATGTTGTGAAGGTGGAAAAATAAGTAAAAACATACCCAAAGTGGTTTGAAAACAGAATTTCTGGAAGGAATTTTTAAGTCAGAATAAAGAGAGAATACTTGCAGCCTTTGTGCCTTGAAATGAGCAGCTTCCCTTGAACTTAAATAGTAAACAGGCTCTTCAGTTTTCATTCTGTCTGTTTGCCCAGCAAAATGTTGTTTCCACCTCTTTTTTTTTTGTGGCAGAGGGGAGAGGGTGATAGTTTCTGGTGCTTCAGTTTTGAAGCTGTCTGCTGCAGTGCCTTTGCAGATAACGTGCCTGACTACGTATGCTTCCTGATCTTGTAGTTTTCTTTTTTCGCGTCCCTTCTGTTTCCCTTTGGTAGAAAGAGAAGCTCCTTCAAGCTGAATTCTGAAGAGTAAGTTCAGAAGAAACACTAATAGGTAGAGTATGGCAGCTATTTCTGAAACAAATAACATGTTTGATACAACTTTGAAAGCAAGTGTAATTTTTAAGGAATGATATTTTGATGCAGACAGAAATCTTCTGATGCAAACAGACCCTTCAGTGTATTGGATGGTGCTAGTAGTAGTAGTAGTAGTCATGGAATTTCTTAAGAGCATGGGAATTTATAAACTGCTCTTTGCTGCTATTCCTTGAGAGCAGATGTGCTGTGAGCTCAGTAATAAGGTTTTACCATTGTTGGTACTAGGAGAAATATTAAACCAGATGAGGTTTCTGGACTGTTTTATATGACTGTAGCTGATTAGAGTGCTAATAGTTATTTCCATATAATTGAATTGAAATATTTTCCACAATTTTGATATGTACATTTCTAATGCAAAATTTGCTTGAGGATATTTAATATCGAATGTCACTAGACTTACATTTGAAAGGCTGGTGTTCTATGAGACTAAGGTGTTGTCCACACCACTGAAATCTATGCCTAACAGGTATATTTAACTATCTTTATCTTTAGTAGATTGAAATAACTTAGACATCTGGACATGTGATGGTAGTATTTTTGTTCTCTGACTGCAGTCAGACACTAATCAGACATAACTGATTTTGCCCCTAATTTGTTAATGTAGAATATGAATTGCTACGTTGGTTATACTTCGAGTGCAGAATTCATCTGAAAGCCCAGTCAGGAAAGACATATGACTGAGTTTTTCCAGTGCCCTTGTAAAGCTTTCATTTGATTTCTGTGTCATCTCTGATGTGTTCTAGCTATTTGTTTTAGGCCTTTTGTATTTGCTCTAGGTAAGATTAATACACAATTCTTTTGGGTATGATTCTGTGGGGAGTAGATTAACTGATAGTATAGATCACTGTGATCTCTGGATTTGCATTCTACACCTAGAATAACTAGTAACAAAGAATGTGTAACCATATACGTGCATCTAAATCCAAAGTCTTTCCTGTTTGTCAGTCTCTTTAATTTAACAAACCCCAATCACTATTTTGAGGAGCCTTTCTTCACAGTATTTACACTTATTAGCCTACAGCGTCATACTGTAACATATCATTGACAGATGGGATAGACACAAATTTTTGGTTTTAACCATATTGTTTCTTCTTGTATTACTTCCTGTGCTTGTTATATTTAACCTTATTTGGTAGGGGTTCTTATTAGTATATAAATTGTTCTGAAGAGAGAAATCTATGTAAGCACAAAACCTGAGGTGTTGCAAAAGGCGTAGTGTGTAAAATATGAATGTAGCTACCAAGTTGTGTGTAAAAGGAGGAGTTGTCTTGATTATCTTATAAAATATAAATCATTACCTCATCAAAGTTGACTTCTGGATCTTAGGGTAGATCCATGACTCCTTATGTATTCATAATCTCTTTATGAATTACTATCTGATATATATATATCATATACTGGGTGGTTAATAAAACATGTCTGCATCCCTTGAATTAAAGGCTGAGGGAGCTGGGTCTCTTTAGCTTGGAGAAGAGGAGACTGAGGGGTGACCTCATCAATGTTAACAAATATGTAAAGGGTGAGTGTCAGGATGATGGAGCTAGGTTCTTTTCAGTGATGTCCAGTGATAGGACAAGGGGCAGTGGGTGTAAACTGGGGCATAGGAAGTTCCATGTGAACATCAGGAGGAACTTCTTTCCTGTGAGAGTGACAGAGCACTGGAACAGGTTGCCCAGGGGGGTTGTGGAGTCTCCTACGTTGGAGATATTCAAGGCCTGCCTGGACAAGTTCCTGTGTGCTGTAATTTAGGTTACCCTGCTCTTGCAGGGGGGTTGGACTAGATGATCTTTAGAGGTCCCTTCCAACCCCTAGGATTCTGTGATTCTGTAAAGTAGGTAAAGGGTTAATGGGCCGATTCTAAGCTTGGCATTAAATGGAAAAAGTTCAGCACAGATTTTCTTTGTTAGCTTTTATATATGAGGAAACTTTAAATATTTTTATTTCTTTCAAGCCTTCATAATTTAATAATCCAGTAACTTTTGCACCTTTGAGGGAGGAAATGGTGGAGTGTGAGTACAGTGCAACATTTGAGACATAAGAATGTTCTTAAGGAAACCATAAAAACACATTTAATTGCTTATTAAAACTGAATAAAACCTAGGAAAAGCAAATTTAATTCCTACATAAAAGTGTCTTGTTGTATACTTAATAACATAGTTCTGGTTTGATATGCAGTTAATAAAGTTCTCTGTCTTACTTGCTTTCTAATCAAGTGTTCTTGTTCTAGCTGACAAATCAAGACCACCTTCATCAAGCCCTTCCAATAATATTCGTCGGACTTCCTCACTGGATACGCTTGCTGCTCCATACCTTGCTGGACAGTGGCCTCGTGATAATCATGGACAAGCTGCTCCATGTATGAGAGACAAAGCCACACAGGTAGGGCAGATTTTTGTCTTCTGAGTATTTAAATGTGAAGACAGGATTTAGATGTAAGAAGCTTTTTCCTTGAAAACATTCACTTTAGCTTTCTTGCTTGCAAGTTCCCATTCACTTTCAAGTTGCAGGGATCCTACTTTTGCTATTATGAGTGTGAATTATTTTTATTCTTTAAGAAAAGGTGTGAACTGTAGTATCTGTTGAGAGTTCCACTTTCTCCTTGACTCAGAAAACCCTTAGTGTATTGCACATCTGTTTTCTCATTGTTTTTTGCAGCATGCGGTACACTGGATTGCACTGGTGTTAAGGACTATTTAGTTTAAGGTTTTACAAGGGAACTTAGGTACTCCCTGTATAAATGTCTGTCTCAAAATGCAATGAAAAAGCCTTCTGCAGTGCCTGTGTGAAAAGTATTGTAGCCTTTTCTAGTGATAGGCTGCTCATCCTCTCAAAGGATGTGAAAGGCTTTAAACGTTCACCTGGGATATAAGCACCAAGTGTAGAATTACACATTGAAGAGCTGCCTCACTGAACAGTGAATAATGTTGAAATTTAGCTCAACTGGAAAATATTAATAAAGGATGTGTTTTTTGCTGATAAACTTCATTGACTTGACTAAATTTCATGAGCTTTTAGCAGGTTGGTCCTATGCCACCTGTAAAGACTGGACCACAAACAAGGGAATGAAATTAGTGTTACAAGAGTTACACACTTATCAGGACAGTTGTTTTATCATTCCTATTAAAGGGTGCTGTTGTTACACAGTATCCTACTGTATGCAGAAGTAGTTGAAGATGGATTTCTCCATAAAATATCCCAGTTTTTCACTTCTCCTTCTCTGAATGCAGTCTGTCAGTGGAATTCTCTAACTTACAAAGAAAGAGCCAAACACAGCAGATTATAAATCCCTATTCTTAAGGCCTGGTTTCAGCAACAGGTCTTCGGTTCCAAAGAACACAAGCATGAAAGAACTGACAGCATGTAGGACATGCTAGAGTTTGAGCCTGCTTTAGGTTTGGTAACAGTAACAAAAATGTATCCATGTAGGTTACAGTCTGTTGCCTACTCAAATGTGTAGGCTGTTGAGCAGCTGTTTGCGGGTTGTGACTGTATGGCCTTCTTCAGATCAGCAATTCAAAGAGCAGGTAGAAAAGGAAGGTGTTTTGTAGGGGAATATGCTCCTGTAGGTAAGGTGGAAATAGGAACTGGTGAAGAAAGGAGAGCTGAGGAACAAGTTTTCTGTGCAGGAAATATAATTGGGAAAATAGAAGATGAGATGGAAAAGGTAAGCAAATCACAGTAAAAGGAGGAGGATGATGAAGGGGGGTGTATGATATACAAGGAGTTGCTGCTCATGCTAAGCTATTAAAAGGCATCATTAAAATGCAGAACTAAACCAGCGTGGGTGACTTAGATATTTATTTTCATGTCTGATTTCTTTTGGTAATACTTTTTCACAATAACTGTGTTTCTATAGTACTGCCAAAGTACCTGCTGTATTCAGTTGATGTCTTTAAGCTTAGTTTCAGTTTAATCTGAGTTAACCTGTGAATTCTCCAGCAAGATTAGATAATATCCTTTTTTGGCTTACATTTTTTGTGGCTTTTTCCCTCCAATTCTGACACATCTGGCTGCTATTGTAGTGGGGTTTCCTTAAATAAAGGGAAGCGTATTCCCAAAAATTAATGGGAAGACTGTAAAGGGCATTGAATATTTCTGCAAAATGAATATGTTTAGTGGTGCTTGATGTTAGTATACTGCTGAGGGAACTCAAATGATCTGTTTGGCCTTCCTGAATTAAAATATATCACACTGGTAGAAATTCTGGGGATACAGACATATATATGTACATCCAAATCTTGTGTTGATATGACTCTGATGAGACATTGTTTTTAATCTTTCTGGTGTGCTTAAGCAACCGTTCTTGACAAGGACAAATTGAAAATGTGATTTGAAACAGTTAGTTTCTCAAAGTAGTATAGGCTCTCCATCTTTATTGCTTAGTGTGCTGAAGATGGGGTGTTTGAATTACAAGATATTCTGTCTCTGGTGTGTAACTTCAGATTTCACAAAGTCTGATGGGAAATGGGTGTGTTGAGATTTCAAAAGTTTAGGGAGAATCTATCATTGAAAAATATCAAAGTTGAGTAACCAGGGTATCTTGATTCTGTGGGTTTATGGCATAGGGAGTAGAGTCATCCAGGAAGCAGTCTGGGAAGAGACAGCAGTTTGTGACACACTTTGGCTTGCCAGACTTCCTAGAGATGCCCACAGGTCATAGCTGAGAGGTGTGGAAGAGATCCCAGGTCACACAGGCTTTTGTGTATCAGACTCCTGCTTCAACTGGTTATTTTGATGAATCCTGTCGATAAAACCAGATGAAATTGTGTACATCCAGGATGTTTGTTGGATGATGAGTAAGTGTATTACTGAGTGTCATAGGGTCTGGCTAGGTTTCTTACATACAGATACTGGTTTAAGTAACTGGTGTTTGCAATCTTTTGTCTTTTTTGCTTTGAATCAAACCTGTCTGGCTTTGCCTGTGGCTGTTTGAAATATAGCTATGTCATAATACAGGTTAAAATGAGATAGTTGCTTTGTATTTTCTTAATTCTTAAAGAAGCACTTTATTTCAGCTGCAAAGTTTTTGCCTCTAAGACTTTGTTTTTAAAGTGTTCTACTCTCTGTGATAAATTAAGCTCATTTCCCTTTGTAATTCTAGAACATGAAGAAGGATGTTGTGAATGGTAACAACTAACAAGCAAGTAGTAGTACTGTGAGAACCTAGAGAAATAGAACCTCTTTGTCTGTTGGTAATTGGGTCTGTTTCTTGAAAACAAGTATTACGAGCAAAATATGAGGAATAAATAGGAGACTTGCTAAAATAGTGTTACATTAGTGTCTTGATGTGAAGATTTCCTGTAATATAGTGTCTTCTATCTACTCTTGCTCCATAAAGATTACTGTTTGTTTTGTGGATGAGCATCAAAGCAACCTTAAATGCTTTAAAATGAATCAGATGTGAATTTATGAAACACATCTGGAATCTTAAGTCAAAGTCTTCAATATAAATTAAATGCAAAGACTGATTAGGATGTAATTAGATTCCTGTAAGCAAGTATAATGGTTATGCTGAGTTGGGTAAGTTGGCTAAACTTACTGTTCCAGGGGCCAGAGGACAGGATGAGACTCCAGACTGATATTTGAGAATTGTCGAGGCCAAGACTGATGCATAGGAATGGTGATTGTCAATTATTCTACTTTATGGTGAAAATAAGTGAGTGCTTTTCTGGCAAAATAGGTCCTAATGGTTTATAATATCATTATCAAGTAGAAATTTCAAAGCAACCCTACAAGCTTTGTTATTCAGATTTGTCCTAGTTAGTTTCTGGAGTGATGAAGATGAAAAATTACTGATAGTAGAGGTTTTGCCAATTTGAAGACAATGGAAGTTGCAGCCTGTGTATTTGGAGTTACACATCCATTTTTCTTGCAAAATGGGGATTAATACACCATCATCAAAGGCTTTGCAAGTTTGTATGTTCTAAGTAAGGTCATCTTGTGGTTTGCAAGCTGTTAGTCTCAAATATAGGAACAACTGTTGCACACTGTGGATGTGGAGGTTTTGAGGCAAAGTTCCTGTCTGTAGGCAAAAGTGAGTTATAAGTGACTTTTATGGATGAGTTAGCTAGGTAACTGCTGTGTGCTAAGAACTGCTATGTGGCAATAATGGAAAAGTAAATTCTTATCAATTCACTATGTAAGCTGCTTCCAGAAATCCCTCCCCCTGCTTCATTAGGTATATTTCTTGTCACTGAATGAAGATTTCTGACAGTGTGCACTTGCAGCCCAGAAAGCAACCGTATCCTGGGCTGCATCCAAAGGAGTGTGACCAGCAGGTCCAAGGAGCTGATCCTGCCCCTCTACTCTGCTCTCGTGAGACCTCACCTGGAGCATTGTGTGCAGTTCTGGTGTCCTCAACATAAAAAGGGCATGGAGCTGTTGGAACAAGTCCAGAGGAGGGCCATGAGCATGATCGGGGAACTGGAGCATCTCCCATACGAAGACAGGCTGGGAAAGTTGGGGCTGTTCAGCCTGGAGAAGAGAGGGCTGCATGGAGACCTCATAGCAGCCTTCCAGTATCTGAAGTGGGCCTCTGGGGATGCTGGGGAGGGACTCTTCATTAGGGACTGTAGTGAGAGAACAAGGGGTAACGGGTTCAAACTTAAACAGGAGAGGTTTAGATTGGATCTAAGGAAGAAATTCTTTCCTGTTAGGGTGCTGAGGCACTGGAATGGGTTGGCCAAGAAGTTGTGCGTGCTCCATCCCTGGCAGTGTTCAAGATCAGCTTGGACAGAGCCTTGGGCGGCATGGTTTAGTGTGAGGTGTCCCTGCTTATGGCAGGTGGGTTGAAACTGGATGATCTTAAGGTCCTTTCCAACCCTAACTATTCTATGATTCTATGTTATCCTTATTCTTAGAGCCTTTACAGTCACTGCTTTTGAAGGGGGTTATGGACATGATTAGGTGGGAATGCAAACTGTCCACAAAGCACTCAGTGTTANTAACTATTCTATGATTCTATGTTATCCTTATTCTTAGAGCCTTTACAGTCACTGCTTTTGAAGGGGGTTATGGACATGATTAGGTGGGAATGCAAACTGTCCACAAAGCACTCAGTGTTATCACAGCCTGCCTTTGTGTTTTGTTACCTTAAGTAAATACAATTTGTCTTAATGATACTTTGTATTTCCCTGAACTTTTCCATGGCAGTATGTTTGCAAGTTTCTTTGTTAAATGTGAATAACATTGTTGGTTTAGTGAAACCAGCTTAGCATTACCTGTGCTGCTTTCTGCTTGGCGTAAGACAACTAGGAATCTGAAGCCTTCTGAGGCATTAATAAACTAATTCACTGCTTTGCAGTAGCTCTACTGATTCTTGTATGTCTTGCCTGCCATTTTCTCATTCTTCTGACAAGAACATGACTTTGAAGCTGTACTGGTGCAGGTTTTTACAGTATTTACACCCAGGTATCCTTGCTAACATTTCTGTCAGAAACAGCAAGGTCAGCATCTGTGCAGGAAATAAAACGAACCAGCTCCCTCGAATACAGCACTGTCATACTGGTTCTTCAGAGCTCTACAGCAGCTTGTGGTACATCTGGCTGTTAATATCACCTTATGCTCAATAATTTGGAAGGGAATCTAGCACATTCCTGTATTAGAGTGTGACTGAAAGCTGAGGTTTTCTCTGTGTGTGGTTTTTGTTGGTTTTATGTTTTAAAACTACAAAGTTTCACTCAACTTTGTCATATTTTACTTGTCAGGAAGGCTTCTGGTCAGTAACAACTTTTCACTGACAGTTGTCAATCTAGCAAATCGTAACGCTGTTCTCCTAATTTGTCTCAAGATAATTCTGCCAGAAAGTAAGAATTCCCTCTTTTTTCTTTGTTTTTAATTAATCCTGTCATCTTCTTGCTGCAGACAGAAAGTGCCTGGGCTGAAGAATATCTGGAAAAGAAGAGAAGCTCACACAAACGTTCAGCATCGTGGGGCAGCAATGGTCAACTCAAGGAGGTCAGAAATGCTGCTATTTGAGATGTCTTTGGGGTTTTTTTTAGTGGTATGCACTGTTACTGTGAATTTTCAGGAAGACACGAATATTGCACTGCTTTGTTCTATTATATAGACCGTGGGCTTGGTGAAAATATGGAATTGATGTTCATTTGGTACTGACTTCGTATAATAATACAAGACTACTAAAATTTTTCATGTGAATGGGTGGGAAAGAAAGCGTCAAATGCAGGTGACATCCTTCATCAAAGGAGGAAATACAGCAGTGACCAAACTACTTTCAAACTCTGTGTAGTTTAGGTTTTCATTAAACCTCCAGAGTCATCTTCTGGGCTTCAGATGAACTGCTGGCTAGTTTAAGTTCACAGTAGCTTGAGTCTAATTTAGTGCTGGCAATAATTACATACGTTGTGGTAGTGAAGAATTTTAATGAAGTGATGGAATAAGTTGATGTAACTGTGTGTTCCTGAATATCTCTGGTGAAATGTAAAGTAATTTTTCCTTTATTAGATTGCAAAACTGCGTCAACAATTGCAGAGAAGCAAACACAGCAGTAGGCATCATCGTGATAAGGAAAGACAGTCTCCATTTCATGGTAACCATGCAGCCATTAACCACAGCCAGGTAAGGCTTTGCACTTTTTAGACATATTGAGTAGCTAATGCTGGTTTTAATTCCTTTCAAGGTTATTATTTGTCTTAAAGGAACCTAGAAATACCCCCTACTGCTAACTATGTTGTAGCTATGGGTGAATTCTATAAAAGATCTGTTTTTCTTTGACTTCCTTGAGTGTATGGGGTTCTGGATCTTTTTGTTACTTGGCAGGGTTGGCTTTGAACTCCCACTTTGAAAGAGTTTCAGATAGATCCCTCATTTAATGTGCATTCTGCAGCCCCTACAAAAGGATGACAGATAAGTTTAATCAAAACCTACTGATTATCTTTCTCATCACGCATTGCTGTAATGATTACAAATCTGCATGTAGAATATGTCACGGAGCAAACTGGTAGTAATATCATACACTCAAATAAAATTGTAGTTTTTGCTGATCACATTCTGTGTCTTGACAATAGTACTCGTCTATTCCTGTGATGAACTGATTTGGAGAGCTTACCTGATAAGAGGCTATTCAATGGGATTTGTATGTACTGTATTAATAGCATTTATACTCTTGATGGCTTCATTCAGCCTATGTGAAATTATGTTTTTTTCCTGTTAGTTATTATGCCCTGAGACTTTAAGTAGTAATCACTTGAATTGTGGTGGTTAGGCCACCCCATGTTCTGTGTGCAGCTTTAGTTTTATCTTAAGACTGTTAATGAGGTCAGGTTCAGAGAGAGGTAATATTTTTAGCTCATTTGATAGCAGGTCAAAAGAAATTAGGAGCTTTCAGACACGCAGATCCTTTTCCAGTTTGTTATTAGTTTTAATTCTGTGTTGTTAGAATGATTTTATTTAGGATTTTTTTTTTTTAGAATTACATTTTTTTTGACACAATTCAGAAATTACTCCTTAAAACTCTTTAAATCTTCAAATAGAAACTGTTCCTTCCTCCTTCTGTGAAGCAGAAGATGAGTTTGAACTTGAAACAGGCTGTGTAGGACAAATTCCTACATTTTCATCCCTTTATTGAAGTACAGGTGCAGTGTAGCTTGCTGCTTATCTTAGTGACTGCTGTATCCCAAGTCAGAACAGTCCAAAATGATAAAACATGAAAGACAAATAAATGAACCTATCCTTTTCTATATTTTTGTTTTGTTTTTCACTAAGTTTATGAAAATTGGTGAGACACATTATAAAAAAAGGTCAAAATACTTGATGCAGGTATTTCAATCCGATTTGTAGGACTTGTTTGAGGATTTGCTCTGTACTTGTAGGCAATTGAGGCATTTCAATCAGAAAAATAACGCACTAAGGAACTTTTGTTGTTAGCCCTTCAGTACACTGGAGAACGCATGCAGTCTAACAGGTTTGGCTTGGTATTCTACAAACATGCAGGTTTCTGAACACTAAGCTATTGTCACTCTAATATAGATCATCTTCATGGGTTTTAATTTTGAAAATGAACATTGGTGCTACCCTGTCTACTCTGGGGTATGTATACTACCCCAAATTATGTATGTGAATATCTTTCTTGCATCTTAATTATTTTATTACGCCCATGAAATTTTACTTGTTGTATGGAGGTCCTTTGCATTCTGCCAAATTTCAGAGTATGTGAATAAAATGTTGCACAAGAGATAATTAGGTTTTGGTCTTGTGAAACAGACTATAAAACACAAACTGAGGCAAAGCAGCTTTTCCAGCATTGTGTTACAAACCAAACCATTGTTTTTTCTTGGTAAATTTTGTGCCAGCTGTGTTGAGCTACTTGTGAAAGGGGGGAAATTACCGAAAGCTTCAAAAAGAGTAAGTGAAGGGTTTAGATTAACAGCACTTAGAGACTGCTTTTTAAGTCAGAATGAAAATCTAACCATAGGCATCAAGGGCAAAGTTCCTAGGCTTTCTCATTCTTTTCTAGGGAACTGCTGAACTAGGATTTCTGGCAGCAGCTCAGTTCCTTCATGGTTTGTGGAAGGACTGTGTGGAAACACTTGCAGTTAGTGATTAGAATATTTAGAATTTTTTTTACATGCCCAGCTTGAAGGAAACTTGTAGTTGTTGACACTAGAGGGTCACAGAAAGATTTCTGAGCTCAAGGAGCTTGATTCCTGACAAGGCTGAGAAAATGTGTTAGGAAATTGCTTTGGTGATCCCTTTGCAGAGACCAGGTAAACTCTGTTTAACAGTTTGGAAATGACTTACTCTTCTAGTTGAAACTGAAAGAAGCAATTCCAGTGGGTTTATTTCCTGTTTTCTTCCCTACTTACTAATAAACACTTAAGCTTTGCCATCATTCTGGAGTTTTACCAGATTTTTTTATAGTGATTCTTGCTACTTAAGCCTCCAACTGATGGTTATGCTTCTTTCCCCTATGGATTTTGTTTAAAGGAAGAAATGCACACAGTCTCTGTAGAACAAGCTTGTTAGCTGTTCCTGTCCCTCTCCTTGGAATCAGGAAACCAAGTCCTTGCTGCTGACTACATAAAAATATAGTCTGAAAAAGTTCCAGAGCAATTGAATGGTTTTTTTTGTACGCCTCTTCATGGCGCTAGAAATGGTTTATTCTGCCTCTCTTTACAAGAAGCAGGATGTGCAGAAAGGTCATAGCCCCCTCAGGTGATCTTGGGATGCTCCTGAGAATGTTGGTTTTTAAATTAATTGCATTATTCTGAATCTGTAAATAGGAGTCAAGCCCATGGGATCTTCCTTTATTCTCAGTGTTAATGCAATGGAGAAACTAAAACTGAGGCCAGAGCCAAGGAAAATTGTATTAGGTCTTTCAAAATCTTTTTTGTCTTCAGTGCACTTGGCTGATGTTCTGCTGCTATTTGACGCTATGAACCAGCAAGCTCCTTCCTTTCATTTTCCTGGGAAGAATGTGTCCTTAATGTCAATGGATTAATTGTTGATCCTAAGCAATGACTAATACTGAGAGCAGCTGCATGCAGTGTGGGTTTGTTTTTTTGGTTTGTGTTACTATTACCCGCTTACATAGGTAGGGCATTTCATTTTTAAAGTGAAATTGCCATGATGCATTTGACCTTGAGATGATTTGATGTTAATATCCAAAAGCATCAAAAGATCTTGGATTCTATTTAAAGTTCCATTGCTATTGAAAAGATTAGAAAAGCTAGAGCGTTTCCCTAAAAAACCTGTGATCATGGCTGCAAGTTTGAGGACTCTTAACTGTCCTACACCAACACTCAATGACAGTGTATTATTATGTGGGCACTGTAATTACTACCCTGTGTTTGGCACTGTGCTTCACTTTGCATGTTCCCAAATATACAGATAAATAGTCTGATTCCTATAGCCTATTCCTGTATGTCAGGAATTAGCTCCATGCAGACCTCCATGAAGGCAGTATTTCTAAAGGAAGGGTCTCGGTTTGAGGCTGGTTGTTCCACCCCTGTAATGGTACCTCCATCCCTATCCACCTCCACCCCTCTGGATTAACAAGTCATCCTCAGTCATGTACAGAATATGATTTCTCTTGGAAGTGAAACATGCTGTATTAAGCCATAATGAACTCTATTGAAGCAGCTTGTGCTTTTTCCTACATTGAGCTCTTCAAACAGTACTGTGATTTTAGGAATTGTTATGCTAGGCAATCATATTTAAAAGATGGATAATTTCCCCATTTTGCTAAGGGCTGCTGAAGCCTTAGACAAGCATCATTGTTTTCTACTTTTTAACAAGTACAGTTTGTTCTAAGAATGTGTATATTTAATAACTGGGTTCATAAACAATCTTTGTTAGGGCCTAGGCTTGTGCTGATATACTTGTATTATGATCGGATATTGACCTGTATTAGTTTCCTGGCTTGTTGATCCAAAGCCTTGTTTGTAACAGAATGGTTTCTCAGAATTCTGTGCTTATCTCCAGTTGTTTGTTTTCTCTTTTTCATCTTTGGGCAAGACATGTGAAAGTGTTTTCAAGTTTGGCCATGATGAGAATGTTTAGCTTTTGTAGACACATAAACAGTCACAAGCATTTCCTGAGCAGAAGCTTTTGCAGTCCCTGGGCAAGCCTCTTTGTCAATAGCTATCTTAATGTGTCAGTGAAGCAAAACTAATAGGATTTATAAGTTTTGCCACTTCAGTAAGCTTGAACATAGTCTGCATTATGATCTGCACTTAGAATTCTCTTGTTTACATTAATCTTTCAAAGGTAGTTTTTCTGCTAGACAAATTTTGCCTGTTTTTTGAGAATTTGAATGCAAAGTCACAATGCTTTGGTGCCTGACTGTGTATGGTCTTGGTACTTAGAGGGGAAAATACAGCCAAACAAATACATGAGACAATAAAAATAATAATTAAAGGAAACAAAACAAACCCCCAACAAACATGCATCACTTTGAAGACCAGGTGATAATGCTAGTGTCCTTCAGCCAGTGGAGGAGATGTTCTCAATCACAGCACAGTAGACCATAGAGTCTAGGCATTTTACACAGGAGTTCTATTGTTCCTTGAGTTGAACGAAATGTTTGCAGGACATGGTCTGTTATCTATAGTAGTACCCAGCAAGAGTCTGTGTTGAAGTTCAGGGCAGAATTTTCTAATGTTCTGATAGCATGGCTTTTTAATGGGGGGGAGGATGCTAACGGCGAAGAAGGGAAATCTCAAGAAGTTGTGGTGTGCAAAAGGGGCTTTGGAGAACTTCAGTAATGTGTTTTCTGAGAATGGAGTTTTCATGCACACTTGGAAGCACTGGATGTTTAGAACGTTCTGTGTATTAACATTTGGGTTTGGGATGTTATTCTTTCTGTGGAAGTCTTTCTGAATTGTTTTGTCAACCTTATACATATATATAGTTACTGTGTTGGTCTTCATTTCTAGCGTAGTGTAATCTTGCATTTGTGGAATACTTTTCCTCTGCATGTGTCTGTTGCTGTAAATGACAGCAGACTTCCATTAAAGTATGTTTTAAATGAAACTACAAGTGGTAAATCCAACAGTGAAGGAACTGAAATTGTGGTACGGCTCATTTCAGGAGGAGTGTGAATATATATTAAAGGCTTCAATATTTGAATGTTTCTGTTAGATTTTTACTTGTCAAATGTTGTTGAGCTGAAGGCAGACCATATCAAGGGAAGTCTTGAAACTAGACTGTTGAAAGCTTTTCCTGCTAGAAATTGGATTTGAAACAAGGAAGCTCTGTTTCTTTCATCAAGGCATCCATTTTAACATAGTCACTGTAGTTGCAGGTAAATCCTTGATATTGAGGTGTAGATGTGTTTTGTTTAAAGGTTCACTTTTAAGTAGAATTAGTAACTGTGTTTTGTAAGTAAATCTATATTGCTTTCTCACTGTTTCTCAGGCTCCCATCCCAAAGAGTGCTCTTGTTCCTGTGATACCTATTGCCAAATCAACAGGATCGCGATTCCGAAACAGTGTGGAAGGACTGAATCAGGAGATTGAGATAATAATTAAGGAGACGGGAGACAAAGAGGAACAACTTGTTGTATGTATCTGCCACCATATTTGTTTTCTATTATTTTGGTTTTGCTTTGAGTTGTTTCAGTTAAAAGCTTTGTTTTGCGCAGTTTTTAGTGCAATTTGCCTGGAATTCAGGTTGCTTTGTTTAATAAAGGTAGTTGAAAAGTCTCTTGGAAAGCAAAATGAAGAGTTGAATCTGAACCTGTTCCGCTGTGATTACTGTGATGTAATTAGTTTTCCAGTAAAATAAGAAATCTCAGTAAAACAGGACAAGACAATAGGTCTGTTTGGGGAGTTCCTGTAGTAACTTCTTCTTTTTGCCCATGGTGAACTATCCCCATCCCAGTTGAAGCATAACTTGCCCATTTTTAACTTTTAATTTTACTTTCAGTTATTTTTAGAGTTAAATTTAGAGTATCAGAAATACAGGCCATGAAGATGATTAAGGGACTGGAATATCTTTCATATGAGAAAAGGCTGAGAGAGCTGGGACTGTTCAGCCTTGAGAAGAGAAAGCTTGGGGATGGTCTGATGTGCAAAATGGAAGAGGAGGGAGCTGGACTTGGTAGTGCTGAAGAGGGCAAGAGGCCGTGGGCATAAATTAACATGAAATTCAGTCTGAACACTAGAAAAACACCTACCTTTCTTTCTTTCTCCCCCAAGCCCTCAGATGTGTGAAGGTGCTCAGAACTGGAGCAAGTTGCTCAGAGAGGTTGTGGAATCACTGTCTGCGGAGGTGCTCAAAACTTGGCTGGACACAGTCTTGGACAGACTGCTCTAGCTGAGTATGCTTGAGCAGTGGTGTTGGATTAGGTGATTATCAAGAGGTCCCTTCCAACCTCAGCAATTCTGTGCTTCTGTGAAAGCTTGGAAACTGTTGTCCTTGGTTTCCAAACCCGACTTATTTTCTGTTGGAGTCTTGTGGAGTGAATTAAATTTTCTACTTCAAACAGCTTTAGAAACCTGAAAAACCCCTCAGCATTACTGTATTTAAAGAAATTGCTAACCAGGCAAAAGCCAGGCATCTGATACGTTTTATTTTTTACCAGCCTCAAGATATTCCAGATGGGCACCGTGCACCCCCTCCGCTGGTTCAGCGTAGTAGTAGTACTCGCAGCATTGATACCCAAACACCTGGTGGAGCAGACAGGGGTAGTAACGACAGCAGCCGCTCCCAGTCAGTATCTCCAACCTCATTTCTTACCATCTCTAATGAAGGCAGTGAAGAAAGTCCATGTTCTACAGATGATCTTCTTGCTGATTCCAGAGATAAAGGTACTGTGTAACTAAAAATCCAACAATGCGAAACTGCAACCTCTTGTGATGTGCAGTCCTGTTGCTCATGTCAGGTATTGTTCATGATCTCAGACAAAATGGGCAACCTTCTAGCACTTCATACATGCACCTGTAAAAGTTTAACTGTTTGGGGTGGGTTTTGATTATTCTTTTATCAGAAGTATTCTGAGTTAATCTAGAAAGATTTTATAATTCAACATAAACTTGTTCTGGTTTTTAAGGAATATGGCTTCTGCCCATTTCTTTTGGCTGGATTGTGACAGCACAGGACCATAGATTCACATTTGAAGTTACAAAATAGAAGTGTCTATGAATAAACAGAGATTGAAGAGGAGCCTGAAAATAGTGTGAGGAATGGAGAGGAGTAAATAGCTTGAGATAATAAACCTTATTTGCAAATAAACTTGGAGGCAAATGAAAATATTTCTTAATTTTATATCATTGGTAATGAAGTGGTTTCAGTTTGGGGGGCATTTAAAATTGGGGTTATTGGAGTTTTTGTATAGTGTGGCACATTAAAGTAATGAGAAACTCTTTTCCTGCAGAGAATGGGAATAATTCTCCCTTGCCAAAATATGCTACCTCACCAAAACCCAACAACAGCTACATGTTCAAGCGTGAACCTCCAGAGGGCTGTGAAAAGGTTAAAGTGTTTGAGGAAAGCTTGTAAGTTGATCTTCACTAAATAAGAAATATTCAGACTTACCCATTGGTTTATTGATTTTGTGTTGGGCAAAATTATTAGTCCAGGTACTAATACCATGCTAACAGCCAGATCTTTTTTGTGTGACTATGTAGTGGCATGTATGAGTGTATTTTATTACCGGATTCTTTTTTTAAATCAGCATATTGAAAGACTTTTTAAACCAGTATAACTTGAGAGGATTGTCTCTTACCTGGCAGGTAGTGGGGGAGGAACTCAAATAATCACAAGTGATAAGAAGCTGTAATACAGGTGTATCAGCTAATGCGTCATGACTTGACAGGCACATTGTAATCTAGACTCTGAAGACCGTGTTCTTTTTGGCTATGTCTGTGTAGCTGTGACAGATGGGTAAATTTGACCCTAAGTATTTGATGCTTTGGTTATTGTGAAAACGCCAACTTTTGTCAGTTGGAAATATTCTGGGGATTTTATGTTTTATTCTTATTTTCAGTGGAGGTTTTATATCTTTGTGTTAGTTGTATGCAGGACTCTTAACCTGTAGTTAAAAGCTTCATTTCATCACACAGGAAGCATAACTTGTTTATAATACTATTATGACTATATTATTTCAACAATGCCTAGTTCTGCTTATTCTAGAGTAAGGAGTAATTTAAAAAATTATAGGTGGCTTGTGTTTTCCATCTCTGATTGCTGAAAATGTATTCTGAGAGTTCTCTATGGTCTCTTCATAGCAATGTAGGAAGGGTTACAGTAGCTTAAGTTAGACTGTATAAGCTACTTTACCAACAGATTGGATAGACTCCACTTGCTCCAGGAACATACTTTATTGTAACTTGCATTTGCATTTTTTGGGGATGTCCTTGCTGCGTAACTGTAGGACTGGACTGGTCTGCTCTACAATAAAACAGGCTTCTACAGAAGTCTTTATGTAGATGCTGCAGTCACATGCAAAAGTCCTTTTCACACCTGGCACTTGTATTCCACATGTACATGGAATACATGAGTGTAACTATTTAAACCTCAACCTTTGCTTAACATTATTTGTTTGGAGCTTTTATAATTTTCATTTTGAGGAAAAATTTACAAATGGATTTTTGGCTTTTCTGGACACTCTGAGAATCAGCTAACATGGAAATGTACCCTATTTCACAAGCAGAATTACTTTTCAGAGTAGAAGTATCTTCTACAAGAGTATACTGAGAGATTAGCTTACTTGGCCCAGTTAGAATGAAGATAGAAGTCCATTCAGCTATCTAACACCCACATGGAAGAGAATGGGAGGTTATAGGCTAAAGGACAGTGTTGGCAACAAGAGAAAAATGGGTATAAATTTCTGATAGCTTTCTCCAGCAGAGAAGAGAGGCTTTGGAACAGATTCCCATGGTTTTGTCTTAAAGAATTGGACTAGTTTAGTAGATTTACATTGCATCATTTGAGATACTCAAAAGGCATTCTTGTGCTATCCACAATTTCTTTCAGCTGTCTTTCATAAAGCATGAGTTGGTTGAATTATATGCTGAGGTGGCAAAACAGCAAGTTAGGATCTAAATATGTGTTCCGCACTTCCTTCCCTGGTTACAGGTACTTAATCATAAATGCCACTTTGAGAATACTACATTTTATTCCCTGCACTGAGTTTTTAAGGAAGAGGGTCTTATCGTTTATAGAGATTCAGACTGCACCCAGATGGACATGCAATGGAGGCAGAAGTATAGGGAAGGGAATCCCATTATGATCATGAACAGCTCCAAGATGTACAATATTAGAAACATTGCTATGCCAGCTTTCTCTCGCAAGGCTTGATGTATAAAGAGTGTTGGGGTGGGGCAGAATGTGTTGGGTTGTGAAAGTTTCTGGAGAACACAATCGAGAATGCTTTCTCATATATTGGATATGCCAGTGCATGGACAGGTTTTGTGATGTGCAACATGAACTTAGTGTCTTCCTTGGATTAGGAGACAGCCTGCCCTAAGAACGTGTTTATCTCATAGTATATGTAAAGAAGCAGTTTAAACCACCTTGCCATTTGCCATGTGGTACAAGTGTCATTAAGGCATTACTGAGTGGGTGAAATACTTCAGGTTTAACTATCAGCTTGTATCCACTGGTGTCTTCAGCCATACATACTTGCCATTGACAGAATTTGGTAGTTCAGTGTAATTTTAAAACTACTATCTGTATTTTATTTCTAGGCCAAAGCCATTGCATGAAATTCCAGCCTTCTACTGCCCTGACAAGAACAAAGTGAATTTCATTCCTAAAAGTGGCTCTGCTTTCTGTCTTGTCAGCATCCTCAAGCCACTTCTTCCAACACAGGATCTCACACTTAAGGGCACTACGCACAGCCTGACTGTTTCCTCCAGCATGACACCCAGTTTGCTACAGCCCATTTCTATGGCCTCCTTGTCTACAAACACGGATCAAGACAGGATCTCTCGTGGAACAAGTACAATAATACCACAGACCTCTATACTCCAGCAATCTGGACCTATTGAGGAAGCTGAAGGATAGATTTAGATTGTCTTGACATTTCTCTGGGCAACTACTGGGAAAAAATGGGAACCAGTTAACTGGACCTTTCTGATCACACTAGTTGCATTGTTTCAACAATTTATAGCACTGTCATTATTGGACTCTTTGTATAATTGGTAGTTTGGTAGGACATGGAGAAGTTCAGGAGGACGCAGCAGCTGATACTCTGTTGTACTTTCTGCTTATGAAGACTCCGGTTCTGTTTCTCTCCTACTTTTTTAAACACTGGTGAAAACAAAGACTGTCATACTCCTTTGCCATTTAAAGGCCCAGTTGTTGTGATGCTATGTGTCCTTTGACTTTTCTCCCACTGAAACAAGAATCTCAAGACCAATCAGCTGATCCCATTTACCATTGTAATATGCAGAGGGGAGGGGCAATCAGATGGTTTTGCAAGATGTCTTTTGTATGACAATGTGTATTTTGTAAAAATAATTGCCTTTCCTGGTGCATAGCAGGTGGTGTTTAGAAGACACTTTCCTGGTGACGATCCCCCGTCCCATTTTATTTTGGGTTTTTGTTTTTTTTGTAGGGAAGGTTCTTTTTTACTTGGCTGTTTTACAGCTGCTGGGACCAAAGGATTGCTGAACTATTTCAGCAGTCTCATGTTACGTGACCTTGCTGTGAACAGCCTCAGCCCTAAACTAAATAAGATAATATGTCTGAAACTTTTGAAACAGAATAGTATTCAAAAAGCAGTGTTAACATATACTGTATGCTTTTTTTTAATATTGGAAGTTTGCTTTTCAGGTAAGTCACATTCTTAAAACTCCTTCCTTCACGGAATTCCCACCAATGTTGGTTTATTGGCTGGGAAATTGCGTTGTTAAGCAGTTGCCCCAGTGTTGTTCTATTTGTCCATAAGATTTTTGTGCAGGGGTGGGGAAAAAAATGTTATCCTCTTCCTCAGTATTGTTTCTTGCAGAAGATATGCCATTTGCCTCTTAGAGGCTTGCTTGGCTATTTACAGAGTTAGTCAGCCTGAATCATTAATCACTCCTGGCACAAATTTGCTCTGACATGACTCATCACTGTATTATAAACCTTGGCCACATAATACTGAAATATCTGTGCATGGTTTCCTCCCTGTTGTCATAGTGGTGTTTTGTGTGTCTGTTGAAGTTGATGGTTTGTCAGGCATGGTATCTGTTACACAGAAATTTACAGCAGCAGATACATTCTCCCTTTTTGACCAGCGACTTGGGCTGGCGTGTAAAACAGAGGAACTCTTTAATACATGATCTGTCCTGATATACAGCAGTTTATGATTCCTTTGAAATTATGATGAAAGATGAAGATGGGTGGAAAGGCAATTGCAAACAGAAACTTCAGGAAAAACATAATACAGATATGCAAAGCCCCTGCAGTGACCTGACTACCAGTGCTGTATCAACTTGTACAAGATAAACTTGTTTTACATTTTTTACAGAGTTAAATCCACTAATTTCAAAGTAAGTGTCATGGTGAACAGTCTCTGGGTCTGAATATTGGTCTGTTACATGTGAGCAGTTCTGACCAGCTTGCATATGCATAGCTTCCATGGATCAGTTGCATACTCAGGTCTGCTCATAACTGCATCTGTTTAAAGATGATACTGTAAATACAAAATTTAATTCAGTGCTTGCTATGCTAAATTTGGTTATGAACATTTCAGTTGGGAGGAAAAAAACCAAAACGGTCTGCTTACCTGTGCACATAATAGCTGTGGGTTTCGGTGCACATTTCCTGTTCCTTTAAATTCTACATAAACAATTATAATAGCAATGTACTTTACTCAGCAAGTAAGAGTAAATCCCACTAGATGGTATACTGAATCCTTGTTTAAAATGCTTCAAAAAATTCATTAAACAAATAAGGGACCAGAAAGTGTTTAAATATTAGATATGTTAAATTAGCAAGCGAGCAGGATTTGGTTTACTCCCATCTTCCCATCAAAAGAGATAGGATTGCGCAGATGGGACTGAAGAGCTCTGTTCTGAAGTAGCAGCTCTGATTTATATTGAAGAAGTAGTTGAGGGGCAGACTGTTAAAATAAGTGGCTTTGGGCATCAAATTTGGCCAGTTGATAATTCTTTCTAGGTTTGGTGAATATGAATTAGTTTATTCTGAAACGGTTACAGTGCAATTTGAAGTCTCATATTTACTGCTTTAGATAGTTTTTTTTCCAAACCTGGTGTGACTGGATTTGTGGAAGATCAGATCATTCAGGTAAAGGAAGTACTTGTAAGTCCGTTTTCTGGTTTTGTAACAGTAGTATGTAAAGAGCTTCTCCGTCAATACCACACTGCCTAGTGCTTTATCAGGAGATCTTAACTGAATGGTTAAGAACCAAAGGGCTAAAGTTAATGAATAGTCTTTACTACAGCCTTGAGGCTTAACTGACTTCACCAAAACTGCATTCTGATGTTTGTCTTCATCACAGAGTGACTCTCCAAATAGCAGTGGGCTTTCATACCCTAGGACTTTCTTTTGCACCTGTTGTAGTACTTGAGCATCTCTTTGGTAGTTTATGTTGTATGTTACTGGACAATGTACTGTACAAGTTAGTGAGCTGCTCTGATAAAAAACAAACATAAATGTGTGAGGTTTTTGCTTTTTATAAGAACTGCATGCAGGACAACATTCGGTCTTTTTTATATGCAGGACAACTCCACCATTGCTGTGGCAGCTCTACTTTACTATGAATCTGTACTAAAGACTCAGAATTAAGGAAATATGACAGCTCTTGTTCCAAGACCAGCTTTTACATGTGTGCATACAAAAATAAGCCTTAAACTTTTTATGTGCTGTCTTGTGCCATAGCGGAGCTGTTAGATAAAGTAATTCAATCAATTTCAAAATAGATTTGAGAGTGCGTGGAGCTTTTTTAAAGTTCTTCTATTTATAGAGTGGGATATTCTGGGTTTTGGGGGCTTGACCCATGCATTACTCAAGCACAGTTTTACTGGAAGTTCAAGTCCTTTTGGCATACTTTAAATCCTAACTATGCATAGACCTAGTCAGTTCCTTGACTGCCTACTTTGTAGTGTAAGAAAAATTAGAGGTCTATTTTTATGCACAACTTGACACACTTGATATTCTTGTTTTCTTGGTATTTCACACTTCTAGCCACACTTAAAGGCTGGTGGCGGTGCTTAGTAACGCTGACAGTTGATTTGGAGATGTACTAGATGGTGTTCCTCCAGCTGTAAATCCTACATAAGTCACAAGGATGGAGGTATTATTGTAATGAAGGTCTGTGGTGGCAGCTATGGCTATTGACATCCTTTTTTAAAACACTCAAGGCACAAGGGAAGAGGACTTTGTTCAAGTTTGGCCTGCTTCAGCCATTCTCTTTTGCTTGGTGCCATACTCCTATAGCAACAAATTTAAGTGCTTGGAAAAGCAACAGATAAAGCTTGAGTATATATGTCTTGGAAAGAAGTTCTTATTTGCACATACATATCCCAAGTGAGGAAAAAAAAGGGAGTGAAAATTAAATACTGCATACTGTGGAAGTAAATGATTGCTGTGTTTGATTTATGTAAAGCAATAGCAGCTCTTCAAAGGTGTATTTAGTCTCAGGGCTATTTTTTTGGTTTGTTCTAAAATTTTCTGGAATTCAGAATATGTTAGAAAACAGTGAAGCTGAGTCTTTTTGGGAAGAGAAGACAGTCATACCCGTTAACCTTTCTTCTGCCTCAGGCTAACTTCTTGTTGCTTATTGGGTTTTATAGAATTCAGTGGTACAGCAATAATTCCTGGCTGAAGTCCTGTGTTCTGTCCCTGCCATCTCTGAAATGCTGATGTATTTACAGTAACTCACTGCCAGCGATGTCCATGTTTCCTTGCTCAGTATCTGACAGCTTTTCTGTGAGACTGTGAAGGTGAAATAAAAATGCATGGAAAGTCACCAGAGACAAGCAGTTACAAAGATCACTGCTGCAGGGTGACTTCTTGATCTCCATTTGACTCATTGTGTGCACATGCATACAGTCTGTGTAGGTCTGCTGCTTTTATCTTTATGGCTTGAGGCAGGACTGGTGTTTGTAAAGATCTATCTTTGTTTTCTTTATGGACAGACTTGCAGACTTGTTCTCATCCAGAACTAACATGTGCTTGCATGTACCTCCAGAGCAAATCTTGTGTGTCATTCTTACTTGTTCTCATGAATATGATCTGCAAAAAAGACCCTGGACATAAAAGAATCAGACACTTGAGGAGTTCGGGACTGTGCTTTCTCTTTATGACTCCATCATTTAAGTGTGTGCACTTCATCAAATGTTACAGCTTAAAGATGCTGTGGCTTAGACCCAAACCCTCAGAGGCTGACATGTATTAAAATAAAAATGTTGGGTCTTAGAAAAGGTAATAGAAGATGTGTCTTTCCTAACCTAGGGAGATGAAAAGCACTGTGAAGGAACTAGTTTCATTAGGATCAAAGAGTTCTTATGGAATTGCTTTTCTAAGCCTGGGTGTGCAGGAGAACAGAATGACCACTTACTGCGAGATGTACCTGTATATTTTCTTGACGTGAGTTCGTGAGTGTTAAGCAACTCTGAAAATCAGTTCTGCTCTTAACGTTTTGGTCATACAAAGAATGACCCAGATACATTGTTTTGAAACTGTTACTTTGCGTGTTAAGTGGAGAGAGAATGTTAACTCTTCACATGTGTTTTGTGAAATTCCAGTCCTGTGCCCCAGCTAAACTGCAACAGTCTTTTTTCTGAATGCTCCAAATGTAAATGGAGTCCTGTTACTGCTTGCTTGATTTCATTGCATGTCATCAGTAAATGCTTAAGGTATGGTCTTTGTTTAATAGTTCTTCATCGGGATTTGTAATTGACTATGGAGACTTCTGTAGCGTTGATAGGTCTATCTGAATTGCAGACGAGGACTTGGCCTGATAACACTGCAAATTAACATCTCTTACACAGATTCCTTTTGAAACAGCTCTCTTGGGAAGATTTAGTAAGCTAAAAAACAATAGATAGAAACCTTCCTGGTTCCTCGTCCACCCTAATTCTCAATGTACTGATAGATAAAGAGGAATATTGCTTGGCTTTATTCTAAATTATTTCATTTCTTGAAATGTGCAATTTTTGAGGGTAGCAGTCAAGGGGTGTCCAAAACTGCCATTAGATTTGCCTTTGTATGAAATCGGCTGATATGTTTTCCTCTATTACACTGTGATAACTTGTGGAGGTGTTCTTGCATATGTTGTACTCATAGGTTACTTGTTGCATGTAAGGCGATTTTTGTAAGCAAGAGGAATTCCAGGGATGTTCTGCAAGAAGGACCTATTCTGAGGTGATGTACACTGGTGTAAAACTGGAGCAGCTCCACTAATTTCAATGGAATTCTTGATTTACACTAGTCTCTTTGCTATGTGTAGTTATGCCAGTACTATTTTGCACAATGTTATTTTGAATCTTGAGTTCTGACTTGTGAACTGTTTCTGCTGCAAACAGTGAACATTTTACAAACTGCAATAGCGGAATGTTTTTGGGATGATTTTTTTTATTTTACTTTCTTTTCCCTAAAATAAAAATTTATCACTTTAAACCATGGGCTAATCTTGGATTGATTTTTAATAGCGAGCGAGTCTATATGCTCGAAGGTTTGCCTGAGGATCTACCCTGAGGGCGGTAGGTGTTTAGTTAAAATATGTGCTTTTACCCCTTTTGGAGGAAACTCATTGGAGTGAAGATCTCTGATTAATCCATACCCCTATTCCTCTGGCGCACCCTCAGAATAGTCCCGAGAATCTGCCTTTCCCCATCTTCATCTGCAGTAGGTTCAGTCAGTTCCTGAGCACTTTACAATTCCACTGCTAAGGGAAGATGCTACAAGTCCTGGATTTCAGGAACAGAAGGATGCAGCATGTGTTCTCCTGGGAGTGACACTTATGGGAGCAGGAATGAAAAAAGAAGACCTGGATTTCTGCTGGTAGGTTCATACTGTTATTCAGTGCCTAAGAAGGTACTTATGCATTTTGTTGAAATACTCTCATATTTGTCATGTTTCTGTTCACTCAAAACAAACTTCTTTCCTTATGAGCAGAATTAGATAAATTGTGTGGGTTTGGGGTTTCTTACTTGTTCTTGTGTTAAGTCTAGTACATCTAAAAGGCTTGGAGCAGTTACCCTTCTGGGAAATCATTGTCATCTTTGTTTTGTTCTAGAATAAACAGAGAGGTGGAAGGTTTCCCTGAATCTTGAGGAGCTGAAGGATTACCAGTGTATACCCCTCAAGGCAGGGCTGTGGACTTGTGTTTTTCTGTCAGTGGGAAGGGTTGGGCCAATACATGGCAACAGCAGCATCAAGTTCCCAGGAATATGCATTTTACAGCTGGCGTCCATGGGTAAATTCATGCTTAACTCTTGGTTAAAATGGAAGGGAAGAATTAACAGCTGTTGAGGTCTGGAGAAGAGCAGTCTTTTCTGTATGCGATGCTTTATCACATTTTATTCCTTCTTTCATCTGTGTGGTTGTCTGTGGATGTTTTCCTGTCTCCAGGTGAACAGGACCTGATTCATTATTGAGCAGGCTGTGGCCATTCTCCATTAAACTGTTTCTTCACCACTAATTAAAAACCCAGCCTTTGAGGTTTCATGCCTGTAAGGATAGTTTTACTGGTGTTTAAATTCTCTTCATGCCTTGTATGACATACAGGTAAACTGCAAGACATGTTCAGAAGCTGATGGCGATAACCTATGAAGACACAAAACTGAGCAAGTAACTGTGGTGAGCAATGATGGTCCTCCAGTTCTTGACTCTCGGTTTTCATTGTGAAGTTATGTTCCTCAGTTAAATGGCTGCTTGTTTTCTTTCATCAGACTGTGAGACAGACAGCGAGGCAGGACACGGGTGAGGAAAATCTCTCAGGTATCTCAGGTTTTTCCTTAGAGTTAGGTCTGGCCACATAGCTAATTGGTATAGAAGTTGTAAGCCAAGGTTGCATGTGTTTTTTCCTATCCCCTTCTTGTCCTTTTGCCTCCTCTTGGCTCTCTGCTCCGCATTTGGAAGTTGTGTAAATTGGTCATCCCACCCAGACTTTGGAACCTGTGGAATGTTACTGTCTTAAAATATTCCTTCTGCATACTGCAGTTACTGGATTGTTTCTTAAAGCTATTCTCTAGACAAGAATTTACGGCAGCTCCGCTCAGCTGCAAGACATATTCAGGTGCTCTGCAGGGCACATGGAGAGCTTCAGCAGAATTTGGTCTACATTTTGCAGATAAAATTACCTGTAATTGCTGCAGTGAATACAGTTCACATCAGCTAGGAAACTATGAACTGGGCTGAGCAGTCAGGTCATTACAAGTTACTCCTCTCTTGAGATGAAGTTTCTGTTTCCATTTACTGCCTAAATAGTTTGCTTAAAAAAAATTAAAATAAAAAAAGAAAGAAAAGCCTAGACCATTTTCAACCTTTTCAGAGTTGCAGGTGTTTTATCCCTTGTGAGGAGCTTGCTTAACTGCATGTTCCTGCAGTATGTGTTGAACGATTCCCTTTCCCCACACAAAAAGCAGTCTTTTCATGATGACTTTTAACGCAAGTCATAAGCCATGTCTTCAGCCCATAAAGTTGACCTTCAGGTGTTTGGAAGTCTGTGAAGTTCCAACAAATGTCTTCAAATAAGACTGCAAGGGGTGTCCTTGCCCCCAGGAGTAGGATGGATGGCAGCATTTTAATTTAGGTGTGTTACAGCTGCCATCCCAAATCGCCAATGTTCATCCATGGCATTAGCCAACTACATGGAAAGTGGCAGACCACTTAGTTCAGGAGTCATAATACAGGGTGTTTCTTACCTTAAACTGCAGTCTCTGGACACCATTGAATGCAGCTATTCAGAAACCATAGTTTCACAAATGTGTGTTCAGTACCATTGCTTGTTTAAATCAGTATCACATACATACCTGTTCTTTGCTTCCACAGCATCCTTCAGTTGTGCTATACATCTCGCTTCAGAGCCACAACCGGAGTTAAAATAGCCTTTAAAACCCACTGCTGTGCAGTCAGAACTGACAGGATCTGAAATGCAAGAGCAGGTAGAGTTTGCACAAACTGAAGGAAATGTTCATATTACGTCCTGTAGTGTAATTCTCCATGGTCTAAGGCTTACTGAAACCCACAGAGCATTGATGCTATGTTTTGTGCTGTAAGAAGTTAATTGCTAGTTAAGACAGCTTGACCAATGTCATCTTATACTAGGTAAATTTGTACAAGGGCTACATCCTGGCCTGATTGGGATTGGTTTTGTGTGTGTTTCTTTGGAAATATTGAGATTTTAACCATTAGCTCATTTTTGGCACATTACATCTAGATTTCTAACTGCAGTAGGAACGGTGCAGAACCTGTGCTCGGTCTCATGCTCACTGCCAAAAGAAGGTCCTGTGAAATTGCAGATAACCAGCAGAACAATGCTAAAGCTTTCAAAGTGCAGTTAAAAATGACAAGTCCTGGCTTCCTCAGGGTTGGGAAATACCACCATCATCCTATCACTTTTATGTCCCAGATACTGTTTTGCTGTCTCAGAGGTGTGAGTCCTAAGCATGTGATTTCTTGAAGATAAAACAATTAAGAAGTCTGTTGTATGCCCTTTAGTATTTTCTTGGAACTAGTATTTGCATGGTAACCCAGGGATTTTATTTTTAGAAGACCATGGAATAGGAGGAAATTAGGTAGATCTGGTGGTCCCCCTGCTTTATTTCCCTCTGTGATGAATCAGAAAACAAGTTTTCTCTGCACTGAACTGTATCAGCTTAATAAGCTTTCAAATAGCTCCAGAATGTCCCAAACCCAAGGTGTCAGAGACTGATTTTTCTCTTAAAGCATATAGTAGGATCCTTTAATGCTGTTCTTGGAACTTCAATTTCCACCATCCTGCCAGATAGTGTATGTTTGGAGCAGGATTGTAAACATACTTTATAATGGTAAATGAAATTAGTCTGTTTTCAAGACCACTGTAACAAAATACCGTGAATATTTGCCCATTGGATAACTCTGTAAACATTAGGCAGTTCATCTGCTGAATATCCAGTGGTATTGAAAAGTGGAATTGAAATCCAGTGGAACTGAAAGGATCTCCAAGTCTGCAGAAAGACCAAACCATGTTGATACAACTTCAGTCATATTCTCAACAGATAGAAAAAAGATCAGATGAAGTGATATTTTTGTTAAATCTATTAAGGCCTTCTTAAATAAATACATTAAATGTAATATAAATTAAATATTAATTAAATGAAATATTTAAATTGACCCCAGGTTATTTCTGTAGGGAAACAATAACTGAAGTATTTTCTTGTGTCTCAACAAACCAGAAATGCTGGCCTAACTTGAACTGATGGGTACACGCAATGAAGGGGGAGATTGTGTTGCTTTGCAACTTGAATGCATCTTGAAGTGTGTTAGAGATCATCTAGAATTAAGGACTTACTGAAGTTGAAACTGTTGGTGTTTCTTGCCAAAAACCATTTCATAATCCAGTATAGGATGTAATCTGCTTAAACCTTTTCTTCCTCCTTCAGCCTAAATTCCATAACATGGGGCTGAGTACAGCCAGTGTCAGTACTGTGTGATGAGAGTGCTTATGTTACTTTTTCCTTTTCTCTTACTGGTACGTTTTATGGCACTAGTGGAGCTTGAATTATGTAAAATATAGAACATGCAGTATTAACTGCCTCAGGTGTTATCCTTTTCTGATTTTTATGCAGTGCTGGGCATTAAATATTTCACATTTAAAACCATCCTCTACAAAACCTCCAATTATTGTAAGAGTTACAGATGCTTTGTTCTGCTTTTGGCTGAAGTACTGATACAGATGTAAGGAACACTAGATCTGTATTTGTTGCATGCAAGACAATCTCACCTAGATTTTAAGATGATCTTTTTAAGTGAATTTACTGGAAAGTCTACAAGAATTCAGTTTAATCTATTCAATCCAAGACAATTTCTTTAGAAAAAGCAACCTGGACAACCATTTTTAAACATATGTTTGTAGACCATGCATTCAAGTTACAAAGTTCTGAACCTGACAAGTTTTTGGGAAGTGGTGGAAAAGATTCAGTTCTGTTCCTGGAGAAGAGGGTGCTCCACACATGGTTATTGCCAGTAGAGGAATCAAAGATGTTGGGAGTGCAGAGGCCCATGCCTGGGTCTTAGGTTAAATGGTGACTGAGTAGCTTCACCATCTGAAGCAACTGAATTTACCTCTAAATAATTTGACCTGCTTCTCAGCATGCAGTTAGTCTGAATGGAGCAAGTGTTGCTGTGCTCTATCATGATAATGTAGATTTGCCCCTGGTAACACTGCAGTAATTTTCAACCAAATCGTTCTGCTGTGAGTCTTGCTGTTTTCCGGGGAAATAAAACCCAGTCTTTCCTACAGAAAATAGTTGTGGAGCTGTGATGTTTTGCAGATATTGAATCCTGCCATTTTCAGCACTGTGAAGACAGGAAGCCAGGGGAACTGGCTATGCTTTCTGATCGTGTAACTGACTCCTGGGACGGATGCCTACCTTGAACACTTACAAAATGTATTTTCACTTTGCTTGGATGATCTTTCCAATGCTGAAAGAATGGGAGCTTATCATGGGATCCAAATTCCTGGAGTATTATCAGGATATATTGAGAATTGACTACTTCTCCTTCATTTTATTTTTAGTTTTCTACTTCCTAATACATAACAGAATTTTACTTCTCTTCCCTTAGTTCTGTAGTTGTCTTTTCTCTTTTAAAACCTAACAGTGTGAAAGTAGGGCAGGAGGATGTAATGTCTTTATGTATAAACTTATTCAGAGAACTGTAGCATAACCTACTTTCAAGAAGAAAAATTAGTTTTCAGTAAGGAATGAAGTTTTCATTTGGTTATCACTGGATTTCAGATGGCATCTCTTAAATGAGTGCATGTTCTCATTTGGAAGTCCAGGGTCCTTAGAAATGTTTTTGTGCTTTGCAGTAACTGATTCCGCAAGTGGTGTGGAACCAGTGTTCTGGCCACTGTGCAGAGGACAGGGTGCAGTTCTTGCTCTCTGTAGCTGTACTGGGACATTTTAAGCCGTAGTTGGTTTGATTCATCCTGCCATTGGGTGTGACTGTAAGGCATTAGCCAGCTGTTCCTCTCTTTTGGAGAAGATGATCACACATGTGCCTCTGGGAAGCATTTGAAAATGTACGCTAGCATCTTGGGTTGTGCAACTCGTTGAAATACCACCTCCTCCTCCTGCAGTGAAGATGTTAATGGTGTTAACATGTACACAACAGTTGGGGTTTTCCGAACTATCTGAGCTACAGGTGGGATTTCTATTGTACTTCTCAGTGCTATGTTAACCCTAAGGTGTTCATTAACGCTGATATCATGGAAAAGCAGCTACATCTACCCTGTCTTCTGAAGAATAGTAATAAGAAATGTCAAAGTAATTTGGAATACAAGTGTTAAACGCATTTTTCCTGATTTTTCTTTCCTTTTTGATGGGCTTAAAAGCTGAGAACCAGCAGGCTGGTTTACCTGCCCATCGGGGTTGTGATTGAACTCCTGTTTCCTGAACTTCTGGAGTAACTCCAGAAATAGAAATAGGCCTGATCTGAAAAAACACTGCTGGAAGAGCTGAAAATTAAAGCCAGCAGGCCCCAAGAAATTTCTAAACAAATGTGTATGCATGGGGTGGGCAAATCCCATCAGCATTTGTCAAACACTCATGTAAAAGTTAGATGACAAAGGATTTGCAGTATTGTTTAAATGTTACATCATTCTTGCAAAGATGGGGCATTCTATTGCAGCAAGTTCCTTTAAAAAGGATAACGAGAGATTTGACTTTGGGTCCCTATTGTTTGTAATATCCTCTTTCAGCATGAAAATATTTTCCGTTCCCATCAGTTTTGTCGTTTTTCCCCTTGGCAAACTTGAGTATTTTTCCTGAACTTTCAGTAGAATGAAAAAATCATTATTTTTGTTGGCTTGCAGATGTTGTGGCCTCCCCTCCAGCAAGGCTGGCAGATGTATTTTTAGAGATGTTGTACCAACATATATCTTACACAGTTACTCAGTGAAAGTAGGTTAGATGAGCCCACAGAAAAGGTTTAGTTTAGGCTCACTTGCAAGGTTTGGGACTGACAGAGATTATAGTTCTTTGTATGTGAGAATATGCAGTAAGTTTTACTCCGTTGTTACACAGCTATCTGCTTAGAGCTCTTGGCTCTCGCCATCTCCTTCTAATCCAGCTCCAAAGGGACTACTTCTGACATTCCAAACTGCTGAGCAGCTTTCCGACAGCTGCCACTGAAATCAGAATAAAAACAAAACTGTTTTCTTTGCCTTCTTCAAGCCAATTTCCTGTGTGTGCCAACTCTTCCTGATTGCTCCTTTGTGGGTGTTGGGGTGGTCACCTCTGATGTGCAGCTAAAGAAGACAGTCAAAGACAGAGTTGGAGTTGTACTTCGGGAGAGAATGAACAAATCATGGGCTTTGCCGTCCTAAGGCATGGAGATGTGAGTCTCTGCCCATAGAGAGAATTGCTTGGCATTTCTGGTGAGGTGGTCCAAGATACACAGCAGTCATTCTTTAGCACATCACCATGGTGCTGGACCTTACCCTATGGTATTCAGGCCTACAGAAATACTATCTTAGGTGCCTTTCAAATGTTTAATGACTTAGGTTTTTACCTTCCCTGTTCCTGGTAATTAAATTAAGCAGGTAAAAGATCAAGCACCCTATAACATTTGTGTTCCCTAAAAAAAGATTTTAAAGAAAACACTTGATAATGAAGTTGCTGTTTCTCTGCATCCATGAGTATTTCCATCCATTTGGTCTGCCTTATAGCAGATACAACAGTCTGGCCACACCTTTTGCAAAGATCTTGCTTGACTTTAGCTTCTCTGTCCTCTGCTTGCTTTGGCAGCTTGGCCTGAAAGACATTTTTGGTATAGAGGACCTGTTGCTTCTCTCTCTTCTCTGCCTCACTGGTGTGGAAACAACTTGTACCATGGAGGAGCTCTTTGCTCAGGCAAAGGAGATTACTACTATGAAGGTATTTAGCTGGTTTTATTTAACTTTGGCAGATGCAAGTGAAGGAACATGTCATTGTTTACACATGTGACATAATGCTACCAGGAACACTGAAATCTAAAACTTGTGCTGTGGAAGAAGGAGATACTTACACTGTTATAACTGAGGTGGAAAAGAAGAAAGATTAAAGACTTCATGCTGAAGGAAAAGACTAGAAATTAGCAAGTGGTCTTTTTTTAGGTTGGTTTGTTTTTCTTTAAGAATTCTGGGAAGCAGCTATTTCCTTCCTAATAAAACATGTACAGAATGTTTATGATTCTTCTGGACCAGCTTAGTTTTTGTGCTTGCTTATGGGTACTTCTGGAAATGTCATCTTTATTCTCTGAATTTTAAGGGAGACTTCTGTAATAGGTAGGAAAAAAACTATCTCTTAAAGAACTGACCTATTGTTCCATCTCTCTGATGTATTGATTTGTCCAGTGCAAGCTGTGTAATAATCATGTTCTCTCAAGCATCTGCTTGTAAAAATAGTTTCAGTAATGTGTTTAGAAACTGTTACGGAAATTCTGGTTATACTTCATAACACTGGGACTGTTTATGTTTCCTCAGGAAGATGATGATATGCCAAAACTTTGGTCACACTTAACAAGAAGATTCCATTTCTAAGTTACAGTGCTGTAGAAGCCATTTACTGATTTCATCAGGGGGTTTTAGTCTATAAAAATACTCTTTTATAGATGGAATTTTAATATACAGTGTGGCCAAAGAGACTTAAAAGGGGGAAAAGTGAGGCAGGAGGATGATAAATATTTCATACTTCAGTATAGATTGGCACATAAGCATGGGGAATGACCTTGAATGAGCTGAATGCATTTCAGCTGTTTAAATCTAGATTAAATGATCATTCTCCTGTCCTGAAACTTTGCATCTGTAAGACAGCCATTGTCTTAGGGTGAAAGAAATTTACCTGCTGTGCAGCAGAGCATGGATGGGAATTCACAGGCTGTTCAAGGACTTTGGACATGAGCTGTTTTGCAGAAACACAGAAAGGTTACTAAGGGAGGCAATGAAGTCCTTGAACAGATTTAAGGCTGGCTGCTTCGTGCATTGTTGTTGGGCTGCCTGGTTCTGCACTGTGTGGATCTCAAATGGCTCCCTTTTTTGATTCACTGTAAGGAAATAAACCAAGAAGTATGAGATCTCAAACTTGAAAACCACAGTCCAACCTTACAGCCACTTCTTCCCAAAGCTTCATATATTCTAAAACTGGAAAACGCACCACTGAGCATGTGGATCCTGTGTCCAAATACTTGTGTATGTGATTTTTGGATAGGAGGGCGATTGGAAGATTTAAGGGTGAATGAGCGCAGAATATTTTACTTGCTTGGAGGAAGACAAGGAATTAGGATTCAGCCTTTCCTTAAGGTGCTTTCCAGAAGGCAGAATTCTTTGGATTTTATTTTTTAAGTTGAAAAGAAATTCTTAAATAGTTATATTTGGTCTCTTTCATTGAAAAAGGTGGGTGAACTGTACACGACTGCTGTTCAGGAGTGGTCATTCCGGAAGATGGACAGGAAAAGGCAGCAAGTCCACATGTACCATGGCAAACTGCATGTTTGGTCATGGGAGACTGGGGAAGGCAGGCGAGCAGGAGTGACCTGGCAGATACCCAACAGACCGCCAGGGAAGGTGACAGCAGGTTACAGGGATTGCATTAAGGCAGGTTCACCTTCTGACAGGCCCTTTTTTCAGCTTCTCAAATTCAGACTTGGTAACCCTTATTTCTATCTGTATCTAAACCCATGAGAAGTGGGACATGGAACAGCAAAAGGAAGTCAGTCTTTGTCATTACACAGTGTACTACCTGCAGTAGTTCCTGAGTAGAGAATCTATGACTTCAAGCATAAAAATCTGTAGGACTGGAAATATGCTCTATTGTTATGAGGTGTTTTACATACTGATATAGTAAGGTGATTGTGTCTGTCCCAGAGCAACCAAACATCTATTGGAGAAGAGTGTGGAAATAGACTAATCTATATAACCTCTTTGCTTCCTAGAAGTGAAACCATGCTGATGATACGCAGGTAATCTTGTGCGGTAGCCTGGCAGTAGACATGCAATTTTAACTTTCTTTTTGCTTTGCCAAATTTTAACTCTGTGCACTGCGCACATGGCTGCGGTGTCACCCCAGAGGAGAGGGTTTCAGGCAGAAAATGGAGCTCCATTCCCCTTAACCCCTTTGTTTGCTCAAAAAAAATGCTTAAAAGAGCAACTACTGGAGACAGAAGATGGAGAGACTTTATGAAGTCAAGTATCTACATGCATAGGAAAGCTGTTGCATGGCTCCTCTTATGGTGACTTGTTCATGGTACTGAGGATATTCTTCTGTTTTAATAACAAATACAGAAAACAACAGGGTTTGTTCTCCAGGTGTGGAGAGGAGTCTTTTAATTTTGTTTTGTTTGCTGAGCCCACTGATGAGATACAATAGTTATCAGTACCTAAACAATGTACTGGGATGACATGCCTTTACTTCCACTTAACTCATGGTGTTTTTGTTGGCAACCAGTGATTTGTCTGGTGTAGACAGTACATGTATGGATGAGTAAAAGTTTAATTGTTGAATTCCCCATTTTGCTCAGAGTTGTCAGGATATAGTTTCTGGGATTCATTTTTCAGCCACAGTGATGCTCTGCTTTATTCCATGCAAGCTTCCTCCACAGCATATCAGGCATTGTAGGTTTATGGCTGAATGCTGGTGTTTTTTGCCCAGCGTGAGACAAGGGACATATCCGTCAGTAAAAGAAGAACAAATAGTAAAATATGCAGGAAGCCAAGAGAACAGAATGTTTTGGGGAACATGGGAGAAGTGAACTGCCTGTAACTACAGCATACTTAGAATTAAGGCTTTAGCCTTCAAGTTTAAATGCATTCACACCACAGTCTGCCCCTCACTGCCTGCTTACCACGTGGCAAGAATAATAATAAATGCTCAGCTAAAAGATGGTACATAAAGTTGGCTTCCTTCCATTCTATGCCCTCAAGTGTAGAGGGACCAGAATGCATGTTCTGTGAATGCAACCCTGTATTTACAGCAATAACAGGAACCTGTTTGAATGCTCATGGCCAGCAGTGCATTTGAGCATTGCAAACACACACTTAGGTGATGCCCATTTTTTTTAGTTGGAATTCCTAACATTCTGTATAGATAGAATTAAAATATCATAGAGCAATAATAACTCTCCCACTCTTGCCAGCCATCAATAGACAACGGGGTGAAGGATCTGGTTTTGATAGCAAGGTGCATGTCTACCCAACCAACAGTAGCATTGAACTCACCTTCAATCTGACGACTGAAGATGTCCAATAATAGCTTCAGTGTGTAACAACAGCTATTGCTTATTGCAGCCTGGGCACTTTAGGAGTAAGATCCCTCTGACAGAACTGTATAGGGTTTTGCCAAGTGTTAGCGCATCAGGCTGATGTTTTGGATTTGGTACATCCGTGTGGATGAGCTTATATTAACATTCAGTCTGAGGTGGTTGTGTAGCCCAACCTGAATTGGGGAAGGATGTGTGGGAAGGAAATAGAGCAGGCACATAGCTTGAACTGTCTCAAATGATGGGGGAGGGGTGTGTAGAGCTCCCTTTCATCATCAACACCTGCAAGCTTGTACTTTACATATATCAGAGTTTAGGAAAGTGGTTTTCTTTTCAGGTTTAAAATGGCTTTTGCTTTTGACATATGACCCTCCTAATATCTCTGCACCATATATACGTGTTCTCTGAATCATACCTCAACTGAACTAACAGAATGGCTCGAAATGAGTGAATAGGGACTATTTAGAAAAGAAGTTTGAAACCTTTTCTGGGTTTGAAGGAAGGGAAATCCTTCCCTTGACATCTGTCCTTTTTCCAGCTTCGCTTGCCTTTTGCTCTGCCTGAAACCTGGATAAGAGCCCTAGCTTATTTTCTCCCTCAGATACAGCTATAAAGAAAAGTAATTCAAAAATAAGATGTGTGGCAGTTCCGATGTATTGACTATTTTTATCATGAGTACTCTGGGGGTGGCAGAACAAGCACATTGTTCAAACTGGGAAGATGCATAAAAAGAGCTTCAGGTTTTGACAGCATTTGCAGTTGGATGTGGTGTGCGTGGGGTTAGGGGAGGAATATGTTAAAAACTAAGTCACTGATGTCCATGTCAGACTTCTCTTGGAACAATGGTGAAGTGATGGGTGTTGGGAAGCAGAAAATGGGTAAGGGCATAATGGCTAATAGGCATGCTGGAAAGGAAGGTGAATGTCAATGTTTTACTGTATTTTTAAATCTAAGGGGTTTTTGCTGGTTTTCTACTTTGTCTTTAATTGAACTCTGGGGCTTAAGAAGGCATTCCCATCAACGTAATGTTTCCAGAAGTTTTAAGAAGGGGCATTTTGTCTGTTCTTGAGATTTATGGAAGCTTAGAAAAAATCATTATCTGTGAGGGAGATACACACTAATAACTCAAAGTTGAAAGTAAAGAGGAGGGAGCCTGTGCCTGTGGTTTTTGTGCATATATTCATGAACGCTTTGAAAGAATGCTGAATGTTGAATGCTCCTGAAATGCCCATTACAAAGAGCAGAGCATTTTGAAAGGCTGTGCAGTTCTAATGCAGTTCTAAATATCAGTTTCCAAGGCACTTCCGATAAATGCTCTTAACGTGTCTCTGTAATACTGATTTTGCTGTCTCAAGGACTGATGTGGTTTTGGGTTGGTTTTGTTTGTTTTTAAAGGATCAAGGAGTGAAGGTGCAATGGAGGGGGAACGTCTCTTCCATAACCTGGCCATCTCATAATCCGGTTAGGCTGTGTGATTTATAATGAATAGCACACCTGCAATTGCACACTAGTATTTTAGTATGTGGTGCCATTAAAGTTTTCAAGGGTTATAAAATTCTTCCTTCATTGCAATCACAGCTTCATAGGAGCTGTAAAGTCTAGTTAGGTTGAATAGTTAACAAAGGACTTGGCTTTCTCCTATTTGTGAAACTTCAGCAATGTCTCTTTTCATGAAATCTCACAGTGTCCAATTTGAAGCAGTGATTGCCTGTTTTAATGTATTAATATAATCTAAATATTTTAATTCATCCTGATGTTACAGACTATACAAATAGATATAAATAAATAGAGAGAATGATTATATATCCCTAATGTTACATGTTCAGTATTTATTTCAATAATAAGAATGCTAAAAAGAAGGACAAAAGGAAGAGCAGCCTCAAGCTAGAATAAACATCTTACTACATCTGGTGTACCATAAAGTCCCTATCAGTATACCTCAGTATTCCACTACTCAGTATTAGGTATCTGTGCAGGCCATCTGAACAGAACAAAAAAGCCTGAGCTAATTTGTTATTTAGCGGGCAGAATAAGTTAAACTATACTATTATATAAGCATATACATAAACAATATGAAATAAGAATGGCAGCATTTAATATTTAACATATTTCTTTTGTCGTTGAGCAATCAAGCTTCCCAGCAACAAAAGGAAACTGCAAATTAAGTTGAACAGAGTTCGTTCTTTTTACAGCTCATTAGGGTATTTCTATTGAGAAATAGAGAAGGTCTTGTTTCAATATGGTGTTTCACTGGGCAGCAGTGCAATATAGGCAGAATCACATTCAAAGACTCAAACAGACTTCAACTTGGCATAAGCAGATGATATTTCTGTGTGAAACAAGAGTTGAACTTGACTGCTGACAAGTGCTGGGTGTATACTTGTAGAGAACTGATGAAATTCAATCAGGACAGAAGTCAAGCACACAAAGAGTGGTGCCTCAGGCTGTTTATGCCTTTCATCAAAAGTAATTAGGAACACAGACACAGAGGGAGGGTTAACTTCTGGGGAGTGGGTAGTGGCTTAAGCTACAGGGGTGCAGACATCCAACTGTGCTTGTAGACTATGGCTGATGGCTCTTCACAGAGTGCTGCAGTCAGTGTAGGAGAGATGTTGGCAACCAGGGCTTCTGCTTATCTCTTGGAGCACCAACTGGGCTTCCTTTCTACTTGCCCCTGCTCTTCAGGTGCTCAATAACTCTAAAGGTGGGGTGAAAACTAATAGCAGAGATATTTGCAGAAGAAATGTGAATGACAAGCAGGTGTGCCAAAGGCAAATACCACCTGATGTAATGGCCCTAGTGTTATAGTAGTCAGTAATGCCTGTGGGAAGAGAAGTACAGTGGCAATGCTCTAGGCATCTGGGGTGTCTGGTATATCAAGGCATGTTAACCTAATGGTCAAAACTTGATGTATTTAAAGGGGGGGAAGACTTTAACCTCCTTGATCCTGATACTCTTGTGAGGAATGAGAAACTAGATACTGCCCTTACAAAACATGGAGTGGGTGGCAAAATAAAGAGGGTAAATGGAAAGAAGATACTGCTGCAGAGCTAAATAGAAAAGCTTATGGCTCTCTCCAACTTTTTGCAGTAGCAGCCCTACAAACCACTGTGTCGTAAATTATAAGAAGTAGTTAGAGAAGGCCAGTAGGAAACAGTGAAAGCAATACTTGAGCCAGCTAAAGCGAAATCATCAGCTTCAAATGTGCCTGCCAAGATATAAGAGATACAATTCAGACATCCCAAAATGGAAAATACTCTTCAGTTACTGCACTACACTGCAGCAAGGTGGGAAAAGATTAGAAGTAGAGATTTCTTCCAACAGAATTCTCTGGTACATAGTCTAATATTATTGTTCTTGAGAATGATCTGCTCAGAATCTTGTATCTCATAATCCTATTTATGTCTAGCCAGTGATATTATAGATGCTGCAGAGATTCAGATTGGTGGATGGGTTGTAAACAATGGCTTCTTTTAAACATGGCACTCTCAACTTGTACGTTTATATTGCAGCAGATGAATGACTTTTAAAACTGAAATAGGGAAACTATAGTCTCTTCATCTTATCTTTGGTAGGTTCGTGCTGGATTCTGTGGTGCCAGTATCTTGGGCAACATTTTTCATACTAAACATCTGCTGTTTTGATTTCTCTGTTTAAGTAGATAAGATTAGAAGGGGGAGAAAACCCATCTTCTCCTCCCCCTCACCATTCTGCTCCAAAGCTTAGTTACTATGAAGACAAATCATATGTTTCCTTCCAGCAAAGGCTTCGCTGACACACAGTACTCAGGTTTTTGGAAACTGGTACTGACTCAGTTTTCAGCTACATCAAGATACAAGAGCTAATTATTGCAAATTACATTCAGACAGGCTGCATGTGAGCTCCTCTGTAAATCTACATTAAATCCATTGATTTTTATAGGCTTCGTTGTCTTAACTGACAATGCTCGGGAATTAGAGCAGTGTAACTTGAAGCCAGAATCTGATCAAGTCTGAGCTCTTTAGATGTAGGAAACTTTTTGTTTAGTATTTTAAGTGCAGGAGATAAATTTTGGCCATGGTACAGTTTTCTGAGAAGCAGCAGAGCCCATCTATTGAGAGCCTCTGTAGGCCCCAAAAACCTAAAGGCAAAACCTTATTATGTAATTCACTGTTCCTTTAAATGCTATGGGTATATTAACAGGACTGCTTACATGGTGATGGGAGAAAGATCTCTTGTATAGTCCTTCATCTCAAGTGTAGATCAAGAACTGTACTTGATCCTTGCTCTAAGTATTAAAAACTTACTGTCAGCAAATTCTGACACCTCATCCTACACACAGAGTCCACCAAAATAAAGAACTACCAATCCAGGGTCTGCTGAAACCTCTGCCACCTGAGGGAGATCACTGTTGAGAGAGGAAGAGTCAAAGACCACTTGTGATCTTACTGCCACTGGTGGAGCTCAGTGAATTCCTGTCAGATTTTGATTTTATGATACTTATTTTTTAAGATCAAAAGTTGTTCCCAGATTTGCATGAGCTTTCCAAGATTAAGGCTAAAGTTGATGCAAAACCTGAGAAAAGGTGGGAGAAAGGCAAAGAATGCGAGAGGGGAAAATTTGTGCTTTTTCAATTAGAAAACATGTTACTGTATTCACTTTGATGGGCGATTAGAAAGAGATATTTCTGGTGAATCCAAACCATAATGATAGTAGGAACAACTCTTCCCACTGATGCACACCCATGCCACACCTTCCAGACTTTGCTTCAAAGTATGTGTTTCAGCAGATGCCTCTGGATCTCCACATCCAGTCTTCAATCAGCGCCAGGCTTAGGATCACACGAAGGAAGGATTCATGTCACACAGTAGCCTTTAATGCTGCAAATACTTTAAAACCCAAGAGCGTAGGTTATTTGTAGCTCGCGCTCCTGATCCCTGAACAAGACCTGTATGACAGAAAGAATTCTCCACCTGGCTGGTGGATTCTATGGTAACACCTTGGTTAATGCAGTAACCTCAAAACTGCTAGGCTGTTCTACCAAACATGAAGTGAGTTCTGGGATGTGTGCGCTCTGTATTGATTCATACCGACGCTGCTTATGATCCTCAGGTTTATCTCTGATTCGGCACCCAGCTCTGCATCAGCTGTTACCGCACACTCATCTTCACTCTTTGGTGAGCTTGTTCCAATTTCCAGTGTTTCTTCTGCATTTTATCAACCCCTGGCCGGTGTTCTGACATGTCTTGTGTGCATTTATCCATGACATAGCTCTGTGCATGCGTGCGTGTGTGTGTAACAAACTCAAGTGTTTCTCTGCAGCCGGGATAGAGAGTTAAAGGAGAGCTGTTAGGGCAGCAAGCATTTCCTGAATGCTCTTCCAAGTGACCTCAACCATCTTTCACATGCAGTTTCCATCAGCTATAGTCTGACTGAAGATCAGAACTTCCTTACTTTAGAGACTATAGACGATAGAAAGTGTGATGAGGGGGACTCTTTTGCATAAATGGCATAAATTATTGGGATATTTTGCTGTCATTGGAATTTCTCCATACAGCTTTTTGTGAATCCTGGTTTGCATTCAGAGATCATTTCAAACATTTAAAGATGTTTATCTGCTTAACCCACAAGCTGAAAGTCTCAGTAGCAATCAAGAAGCACTTGTTTTGATGTTTTCCTAGTTTTACAGAATTTAAATGCACACTAAGATCTGTGTTGATCACAGGCTCCTGGTTGCCCAATGGAATAAACTGCAGAGCTATGCAAAGTTGGCATTTTGAAGTTTGGAATCTGAATATTGTAACTGGTACAGAACTGACATTTCTGTGGTCTGAGTTGTGTGGTCAGCATTCCACATGGAACATATCTTCATGTGGATGGCTTGGTAGACTCATCCAGACTGAGCAGCTGTCTCTCCTACACCAGGCCCAACCAGCTCCTCCCTGGCAGCTGAAAAGCCACTCACTTCATGCCATTTACAGAACCATTTACATTGGTTTTCGTGACAATTGATTTTAACCCAAGTTTTGCCTCTAATTTGAGATCCCTGCCAATGTGCTTATGTTGGAAAAAAAAGATTGGTGATTCTAACTCAACTGGGCTTTTTTAGCAGTTGCAGCATAAAAATAGCAGCATAACTTGCTGCTCTCCAACACAGTAGCCTGTGCAGCTCATTGTATCCCTGTGCTTCTGTTACCTGAGCTGCAGTCAACCGTAAGGGAATTTAATGCTAAACCAGTGAAGTAGCCATCCTGTTTGCTTGGTCGTTGGGCTAGAAATCAAAGGTAAGTTATAGTTCTGCCCATCAGAATAGGATCTTCAGCCTTGCTCTCTGAAAAGCTGTCTTCCTCAGCCATTTAACTCTCACACAGCGGTGCAGTGGGGATGGCATGACAGGACAGCCTGCCACAATTACATACACAAACCCCATTTTAAACTTCTTATCAATTTATTTTCATTAAGGAGAAACCTCACCACCAGGCTATGGGCTGTATGTTGACAGAAACAGGCAGAGCAGTGCTGGCTGGTAATAGGCATCCTTGTCCTACACTCAGAAAACGCAGCCTAAGAAGCCCACAGCCTCTGGTCAGCCTGTCCTCCCCTCTCGCTTGTGCCTCCAGAGCATGCAGTGCACTCCTCAGCAGCTCACACCCAGACAGAAAGGTCCAGCAGCAAAGGATCTAACAGGGGAGCCAGTATCTGAGGTGAGTTTGGGGGTCTCAAAGCCATGTGGGCTGAGTCTGCCATCTGCAGCACTCTGGGTGAGCCACCAGGACCTTCCCTGGTGGGTGTCTGCGTGGTCTGTGGGAAAGGTGCTGAGGTTGTGGGTGATAACATGGTCAATGGCATTACCCACATGTGCCAATTTAGGCTGTGTGTCACTTTCACTGGAACATTTGCAGTTTCCTTCCCCCTCACCTTGTTTTCAGTCCAATCCCCCAGTTGGAGGAGGCTGAGAAATTAAAGATTAAAAAACTAAACAGCATGCCAGCAAGAAATAAAACCCAGTGCTCTGCCAGGGCTGCCTGCAGGAAAGCGGTGGCACTCGTCCAGAAGCAAAGATGAAAGTCTCAAAGCAAGAAGAAAGCTGAAAGAACCAGCTGGGGAAAAGCAAACATGTGAACAGAAGACGCGAGTATGACACTAAACTAAGGACCAAGCAGGTGAACGCTTGTCTTTAATGCATGTCTTAACGCATGATGTTGTTTGAACTGTATTTAGAGGCAGCACATATGCACTAGTGAAGCTAACAGTTCATGGCAGGTGTCAGTGCAGAATGAAAAGATGAAACAGAACAAAGTATTGCACAACCTCTTGAAACCAAACTGAGCTGCCCCCCATCCCCACTGATACAACAAATAAGCATGCAGTAGTTGACTACTGCCTTTGTTCCCCTCACCTGTAGCAGCATTTTGATCTATAAGGAAAACTAACTGTTAGTACATGAAAGTTCTTTACTGCTCTATATTATGCTACTGGGGCACTAAACATATGCAGAAATGGTGGGTTGCTTCTTGGGGGAAGTATTTTTGTTAGTAGAATCACCACCAGCACCCTGGTTCTCGAACACTAAGTTTGCTTTTGACTCAGTTCTTTTGCAATTTTAAAATCAACTCATGCTGGCCATTCCAATTTCACATCCTTACTTTAAAGGAAAGAACTGCATGTTTGGAGGAAAACAAATGTTCTCATTGAAATGCTTGAATTGAGGTTAGAGATTTTCCAAAGAACTGTCAGCCAAATCTGAAAAGTATTTCTGTGGGTTCCAGGATAACTTGTAGACAGTGATAACATGGATGTCTTCCAAAAATGTGTTGTACTTATGCTGGTATTGCTTCATAATGTCAATATAGTTTAATTAGTTGCTGCTTTCTGTGTCTGACACCATACTTTTCCAAATAAAGAGAACCCCAAGTGAGAGGAAGGTGTAAAACCCCTCCTGCCTCTGAAGTGTGGTTTACCAAAACCTCTCTGGTTACACTCTGTAGTTACTACAGGTGACTAGTATAGATCTAATAGATTCAGTGTTTGAAACTGAAAGTATTAATGCCAGCTGGGATTTCATATAGGTCTAAATAACACTAATCTTTCTAAGCTAAGATGACAGTCCAAGTGACATGGCCTTTTTAAAAACTACTTTTTAAGTCTTTCTGGGAAGGCAAGAAAGCCAAATGAAGGTTACCTTTAGGTACATGCATGGGAGAGAACCCACTTGGTTTTTTCAGCTAATTTGGCTGGAGACACTTCACTGCTCTCTGGCTGTAAAATACCACAGTAATTCTAAAAGCTGTGCTCAAGCAGAATGTATCTGGAAGAAAAACTATAATAAAATGGATGCTTCTTATAATACATAAAATAACTCAAGACTTCACTTTAAGGGATCACTGGGAGTCTTGAAATGAAGGAATTTTCCAAGCTTCCTTCCTTGCTTTCCATTAAAAACATCTCCAAACTTCACTCCAGTGAGAACTCCAAAAGTCAGGTACACTGAATTAAGGATTACCTAAAGAGGCTATTAGTCACTTCTGTTTTCATACTACAAGGTTTTTAAACTTTTATGAATATGAGGCCAGTGATTGCTAGACCAGACTAGCATATCCACAAATGAGCTTGTGAAAGTACACACATTTCTAAGGGTGGAGATGAAGGAATGCTGCATGTTCTAGCACATACTAAATTTGTGCTCAAAAAATCCTTCCTGTTTTTGATAGGTTTACAAAACAGAATAGTTCTTCACACCATATTTGCAAGTTCCAGTTTGTGGAGCAAACAGAAGGCCATGTTTTAAAGGAATAAAGTTTAAGTAAGAAAACCCCCCTAATTTCTGTATTAAGGTATGAATAGTGTTTATTGCTTTAGAAAGGATGAAGCACATACACTAAGAACATGCACCTGGATATTGAGATGATGGCAAGACAACTAATTCCTTCTAAGGAGCATTAGTAAATAAAGGTTAGTCTCTTAGTTGCAGTACCTAACATGCAGATCCTTCCACTGTATGCTTGCTGTTTTCTCCATACATTTGCTGTTCTGTTGTTTCCTAAGCTGCTTGCTCAGAACCTGCCCATGGTGGTAAGAATTCTGACTCTTCCAAGAAAAATTATTAACTTTGCAAATTGCATTTCACTTGATTGTGCTGTACAGGTCTTACACTTACTGAAAGCTTTGGCTTCACACTGTTAAACACATGGATGAGCTGGTTTAACATCACATATATGGCATCTAACAAACTGCAGTAAGAGCTTTTTTCATTTAAGTGCTGAAATAAAAGCAAGCTGACCAGGAGATACAATGATAGAGGGTAAGAACTATCAACATAAAAACTACTGCAACTTTTTGTATCTATTCTATGAACAAATTAATTTTCTTCTGCCTTCTCTGTGTGATGCTCCATTTGTTTCTATACATATAAAATAATAACTTCTGAGCAACAAAAGAAATATGGAATATTCCACCTGCCAGTAAATCTGTTAAGTTCCTCTTTATCAAACCATTTGCACTGCAACCATACTAACTTTCCATCCAAGAAGGAAACCTGGGATCATCAGTTAAGGACCTAATCATAAGAAATGCCAACAGCTGTAGTGAAAGGAGAGCTAACTCTGACTTTTACCTGAAGTGAGGCACTAGGAATGAACTGTAGACAAAAGCTTTATTTTTTCTTTCCAGGGCAAAGAAGGTAAACTAAAAAAGAATAATTTAATCCAGTGAGTAATTTCTCTGTAAGGAGCAGGAGCAGTTTACTCTTTATTAAAAGGGCTATACAAATAGCCATCAAAAGGGAGGAAACGCTCTTTGCTTTGTTTCACACTTATCACATTTGTAACTGCTTGTGGCCGTTTTCCTGTAATAAATATAGGTATAGATTACCAATAAAAAACAGGAACAGTGTTCTGAGCAACAAGAAGCTCCTTTCTTCAGACAGAACAACTTCTGCAAGAATCTTTTCATCTTTTTTTCAAGTTTTCTGGCTGTTGACCTTCATGCTCCAACATCAGAGGCTGTAGTTGGGTATCTGTAGCAATAGAGTTTGTTGTCTGCACCTCCACTCAATAGCAGCTGAGGAGGGGAAAAGAAAACTGTGATTAATAGCAGAACTAAGTGAAATACCTACACCCAAGTTGAGGACTTGTTTTCTTTCCTTTGAAGACAGAAATAATGAACTATTAATGCATGACTAAAACCCATACTCAAAGTGCAGAAGCAACTTTGTGTCTCACCCTCCTCCTAAAATTAGAAGCAAAGTTTTTGCAGGAAAATCTGTAAAGCTTTTACTGAGAACAGGAGCCACAATGAGAAACTAGAACATTAACAAAATGCTTTTCTCTCGTTTTATACATGTGTGTACCATGACAAATAGCAGAACAGCCTGTTATATAGTTTCCCCCCTTCTATGAACACTGCCATATCCCAGCTGTCAGTTCATGCTGCTGCCTTAGTCTCCATGGCAGCAAACAGTACCTCGGAACTTGTATTTTCTCAGCAAGGTGTGGTGCTGTTCTCATGTCTCTTGTTTGGAATTCAGTGTAACTCCTATTTAATTCTACAGATCTTAAACTCCCAGCCTCCTCCTTTACGCAGTAGCATGGGGAAGTGCTGCAGTGCTTATGACAGTAACACCCATTTATTAACCCACTATTAACCACAGCAAACTAAAACTTCCTGTTCTCTTCCATCTTTAAGCATAAAGCAGTTCACAAACACTTGCAGCCCCCTTCCTAACCACCATGCATGTAAAGTGAGCAATTTGTTCTTCAGGTTCTTACCCCTCTTTCTGCCCAGTCCACACACAAAACCTTGTCTTCATGAGCAGCCAAGTCATACAGAGGAGCTTTGCAACTGGTAAAAGACAAGTATTTACAGTCACCCATTTGAAGTTACATGAGCAATCACAGAAAACAAAATTGGTCCCTGGAAGAAGTACTATTAAACAGATGTGGTCTAGCAGTTATAAACACTTTCAGAGAGTAGAGCTATCTGCCACCTGTGATGTTTTCTCTGCATTCTCCAGGGCTGATCACATCACCGTTTACCTCTCCTACATCGCCCAAAGAAAAAAGCAGCGACATTTTTCATTGCTTGCAAACTTGAGACTGAAATTTATCAATCTGCTTGTCAGGAACAGTTTATTATACAGTTTCCTTCTCCCACATGTGGATGATGTTTGACTGTGTGCATTTTCCAGAAAAGCCATTTATGTCTTCAGAATGCAAACTATTTCTTTGCTTAGAAATTTGTAATGAAAGGTCTAAAAAGAGTATCAAGTGAAACTTCACACCATTAGGCAAAAATACATGCTTCAGAGAACGTATTTTGTTCCTTAAAATAGAGGAATGGTTAGCAGACCATCTGCTGTTCCTAATTCTAGTAGCAATGTTACGATTACTGCCTCCTTGTGTCAATCAGTGCTACTGTTAATGCCAGGTAAGTTCTCATACAGCCCTCTCAGATGTTAAGCCATGGATCCCTGGGTAAACTACAAGCATTTTTGTTCCTTTTGACTCCTAAAACCCAGAGGATTTTCGCAAGTGCCACAGAAGTTTCCAATGAATGTCTCAGACTGCTTTTGCTATTTCATTATGTTAACTGACCCCCTAAGCTTGAATGCCATGTGTATTTTACCTCCTTGTGTCCCAGAGCTTCACAATGTTGTCCAGAGAACCAGAGATCAGCTGGTGCTCATGGGTAGGTGACCACTTCACAGATGTCACCCAGCCTGTGTGAGATGTCAGAGACAGCAGAACCAAGGAGCCATCTGAACAGAATGAAAGATAAAAAAGACATCAGTACCTGCCAGCTGAAACCAGCATTTTCAAGATGCATCCAACTTCAGTGAGAAAAGCTGTCAGCAGTGTATTTGTGTTCAAGGTAAGTTTTTTCCCACCAGTAATTTTAACTTCAAAAATCAAAGTGAGCCTTAAAGGAAGCAAACAAAACCAAAAGCCATACAAGTTCAGGGGAGGGGACAGAGACTACAAATCCCAGCAACTCTCAAAGTGTATTTTCTTGTCACTAAACTCCCTTTTCAACCAACAAAACAGGCTTTTATTATCAACATTTAAGAAGATTGCATTACACTTATAGAAGTGAAACAAGAAAATGTATCTATGAAATATATCCGGTAGGCTTAGTCATAAATTACTCACAGTCCTGTCAGACACGGCACCACTACACTGAAACAAAGTGACTGTTTCAATTTAATGATGGTCCAACCAACTTAGGGAGAAAAAGGGAATCCTAAGATGAGTTTTCTAAATTATCAGGTGAGAAATCAAAACAAATCTTGTACCAGATTACAGAAAACAGACATTAACTTTGTATTCAACAAAAGCCCCCAAATGACTTGTTTCAAGCAGAGGGAGCAGGACAGTCTGTGAGATGTCTCCCAACAGGAGGAAGTTCTGATTTTGAAAACACACCTTTGAGAACATGCATGTTTTAACTCACCTTTGCCGCGAGGATCCCAGAGTCTAATGTGTCGGTCAGTGCTCCCGGATGCAAGGCGACGACACAGTGGTGAGTAGGAGACAGAATTAAACACTTTGTTTCCTGTCTGTCAGAAAAGCAAACGGTAACTCTAAGAGAGGAGCCACTACTTGGCACAACTGTTCTCTTTGTGCTGGACTTCAGCTGAACCTGCAGATAAGGTTATCATGATCTCACCAGGGTTGATTTGAGATCTCCAGTCTCAGCATCCCAAAGTTTAATGGTGTGGTCCCATGATGCACTGCAGATTTCTTCAGCATCTATCCACAGCACAGAGGAGACAGCTTCTGTGTGGCCCGAGAGTGTTGCCAAGGGAGTCTGGGATTAAAAGGTAAAAGGAGATTAGACCAAATATCCTCAAAAAAAAATCTATTCTTTCAACAGCAATACATGTTTGATCAGCCTGAGACATAACACCGGAAGTTTTTAGTCACTCTTAACAAGGAGAGATTACTTTATATGGCTACTCTAAAACAAAGCTCTGGACAAAACCTACCCTTGTTAGTCCCAACTGCTCAGTTTTCTGCTTCTTCCGTGGTCTGTTAGCTGCTTCTTCCATTTCATCCTCTTCATCTGTTGGTACTGTGACAGAACACAGTCAGACTTGATCTAGAGGCTTCTGAATTGTATTTACATGTAATTAACTAAGTAAACCCCCATATTTACAGTACCTAACTTGTCTATGATGCATGAGTATTTTAACCTTACACCTCTGATCTGGTCACTATTATCTCCATTTCGAGTGAGAGGAAAATGAATACAAATTAAGTGATGCTCTCCAAGTCACGCAGTTTTAAAATGAAGTTGCAATGAATTTTTAAGGCCCCCTTTACTTCTGGAAAATTCCAACAGTCAGTCAGGTGTGATAATACAGGCTTTTCTTTTAGATATAATACCTACGTATACATTCTGAAACTGAAAGAGTATGACTTAGAACAATGAAAGAAAGCACTCAGATAAAGGATTAGTCTCCATTTCCAGAAAAGACCTGGTCTTCTTACTGTCCTCCATGTTACGGTAACAATAATAAACAGGAAAATAACCCATAAAATTTTGATGTATAAGAAATCTATACTCAAACCTGCACATTTACAGGAATCCATTAAAAATAAATGAAAAATGACTGTGTTCTGAATAAAATAAACATCAGCACACAGCTGATACCGTGTCTGAAGCTGTGTTACCACCCCAACCAGGACCCTAATATTACAGACTTGACTTTTCTTAAAGAAAGAAGTATCTGAATATCCATCTTTCAGGTTCTTTTAAGGGCCAAGAATCCCATCTTACACTTATCTTACCTGCAGACCAGATCTTTAACATTTTGTCCCAGGATCCACTGCAGAACTGTATGAAAGAAAACATTTATTAAAAGCTGACCCAGGCAGACATTGTAAGCCATACAAAATACACTTCCTGCTTCAAAAATTAACCAATGGCCTACAGCACCTAAAGAACAGCACAGAGCTCCTCAAAAAACCCCAAGTGTTTGGCATTGATCAAATCATTCTTTTTTCCTCCTTTGCAGGAAAAATATGTACATAAAAATGAATTCCTTATTTCCTTCAACACCAAAAGGTTTTCTTTTAATCTGTCTGACACTGACTCAAGCTGAGAGCAGTAATTCCACCTCTGGCATGAATGCTCTTAACCTACTGAACTCCTTGATAAAGGGAAAGAACCTCCCTCTTCCACCACCTGCTTTTTCTGAGTACAGACTTAAAATGTTTTTCCCCACCAAAACAACTGTGAAAACTTAGGCCAAATTTGAAAATGCTTCATTATAACACAAAATTCATGTGTGTTAAAAGGAAATATAGGAAATAAATGGAAAATAACCATTCAACTTCACTCACAGAAGTCAAAAGCAGCAGTATAATGCCTTGCACTATCCAAGTCACCTCAACTTTTTATGATATTAGAGGTTAAGCACATCACTGAAAAGATGGCCTGGCACTGATATAGCACTCTTGATCTTCAGTAACCACCACTTGTAACAAGACTAGAAACTTAGTGTGTCAGTCATAACAATATGACGAGTAGTACAAAAATAACATGACTTTTGTCCCTATGGAGGGACAAAAAGATAGCTTTTGAGATATAAGCTGTTAACATCCCAGAAGACAAATGTTTCTTTCCAGGAGTCACTCACTTTAGTTCTCGTGCAATTAACAGCTATAGAGTCTACACTCCCAGCATGTCCCCTGCAGCAGTGAAGGGCTTTCACTTTGTTTTTCTCCATGTTCCACTCCCACAGCAGCACGGTTTGGTCCATAGAAGCACTGAGTAATAGGCATGATAAACTATCTGAGGAAGACAAAAACAGTCATGCTTGCACCCAACTTAGCTTTCCAAAGTCATTATGGTTTATATGCAATTATTCTAGTCCAAGAAGAAACAGCAGATAGAAGCTCACACATATCTGTTTACATCATGTTACCCTGCAAGTACAATAAAGATACATACCAATATTTGCTAATGTCTGCAAGACGGACAGACAACTTATATGTTAAACTAACTGTATTAGTGTTAGTATAAGCTAACTTATTACTGTTAAAAGACTGTTTTACCTTAGGAATGAATTTCTACCGTCACTGACAGGCATAGGAATAACTGTAGCATTTACATAATTAAATATCCATGGTTGAGGAATGCTGACATTTCTCCCTCAATGATCAAACCTTTACTACTCCCCTAATACATATACTGACCTTGCTTTACCCATGCCACATCCTTCACGACTTCTGTATGCCCAGCTATGGTCATGATGGATTTTCCTTCCAAAGACCAGATTCGAGCAGTCTGATCGTAGCAGCCAGTTAATATCCTACAGGATTTGAAACATTGCCTTTAAAATTAACAGTGTTTTAATGGAAAAACAACCAAACAAACCCCAAACAAAACCCCTCAACCAGAAACTTAAAAAGTAATAGCATAATTACTGCTTAGGCTTAAAATCACTTATGTAATTTGAAATAAAAGAGAGTTTGTTATTCCTGGTGTGTTACTAGAGGATATCAAAACATTTTCAAACCATTACTTAATATAGGAACATTGTCTAGGTAATTGGAAAAAGAATAAGCAAATACAGTAGAAAAGGACAATTATTGTGGCTTGTTTTTTTTTTTTTTTAAAGGAAAGCTCTGCATAAAGGAACGCTATTATATTGGTTGCTTATTAACGTCACATTTGAAGTCAAGGGTTTAAGCTAAAAAAAGAGCTAAGGAATGCTTGCTGTCCTTTAAAGTGAAAGAATGATAAACGGTGTTTGTAGCAGCAGTATCACGTTCAGTGACTCTACAGCTTTTTTCTACTTGCATTAAAGTCACCGTCAGCATAAGCAAGCAGCTGACTGACTTGACAGGTTAAAACAACTAAAACAAACACAGAACAAACTGGGGGGAGAAAAGATATTAAAGAGACAGAATACTTTTTCATTTGACACCATGGAATAAGCAAGACAAAACTTAGAATGGGCTTAGTGCAGTACCATTCTTCAGTAGCTTGAACAGAACTGATCCAGTCATCGTGGAAGATGCACTCCTCTGGCTGAGGGGCCATGTATTTCTCCACATACTCTATTTCCACCACTTCTTCCTGTGGTCACAGAAAAAATGTACTTATTTAGTATAGGTTTGAGGTTTTTTTTACTCAATAGCAACAATAGTTAAGTCTAACATGGTGAAAATATACAAGGTTATTGGGTAGAGATCTTGGTATCTGAATCCTTTGCTACATTAGTGGAACAAATAGTGTCTAAACTATACTGTTTTCTGTATTTTTATCAAATCACTATTAATAGCAAGCTGGAAGCAAAAGCAAGTAATTTCGCAGATTCCTTTTCTTCTATATTTACCCACATAAACTGGTGTCTACAAGATTTCATAGTATTTTCTAAAGCTCATACTAAACTCCCTCATTATCCCCAGTGCAACTAAAAGAACAGGAGACAAAAATGTATTAGTGATGAACTGAATAAGACAAGAATTTCCTCTCTGAACTGTATACAGACAACAGTTTGGATAATTATGTTCCTCTAATCACTCTATGCTCCAGAATTGATTTAAAAATGCAGGGGAAGTTGGAAAAGAAGTAAAACTGAGCAAGGAAAACTACTTAGTCAGGATGACAGTGTAATACCTAAACCATAGAATCATAGAATAGTTAGGGTTGGAAAGGACCTTAAGATCATCCAGTTCCAACCCCCCTGCCATAAGCAGGGACACCCCACACTAAACCATGCTACCCAAGGCTTCGTCTAACCTGGCCTTGAACACTGCCAGGGATAGAGCACTAACAACCTCCCTGGGCAACCCATTCCAGTGCCTCACCACCCTAACAGGAAAGAATT
>NDXB01001363.1:4153-20021 GCA_002631895.1 Agapornis roseicollis
CCCCAGACAGCAGCAGAGGAGGCTACTTCTTGACACACACTGGAAATAATCACCTTCACCTTGCTTCCTCCACCCTGGAAGCAGCCCTGGAGCAGATCGCATGGCCCAAGGGCCACATCCAAGCACATGGAGCATGGAGCTTATCCCTGCCCAAGCTGGACCTCTGCACGGTGCTGGAAACCAGCTCAGATGTCTCTTCCCTTTAAACCCAGCATGAAGGTACCACTTGTAGGTCCTTCACACATGAGCCTGTGAGCAGCAATGGAAGCAGACAAAGCCAAATTTCCCCTTCTGGGGAGGAAAGTCACTTTTGATCCTCCCGGCTCTTCAACTTGAGCCTGAATGGAATGAGGATGGCTTTGAGCACATAGAGATGGAGGGGGAAGGTGAGTAATGTGGAACCGCTGTCACAGCCCAAGAGCCGTGTCAGGTGCAAACAGGCTGAAGAGCATCACAAAAAGATGTATTTTTATGCAACTGCTTGCTAACCCATGGAATTCATCACTGCAAGGCATCACAGGCGACCTGAGCAGCATGAAAATGGGATGTTTAGACAAGGGAGAGGGTACACAAGCCACTTAATGAGACAGGTTCCATTTAAATCAAGCTAGAAGGGATGTGAATCCTGGTTTAAGGTACAGGGAAAGCGCAAGCAGGTGGAGACAGGAGGCTCTGCATGCTTTATGCTCCTCACCTCTTGCCCATAAGGTGAGATCCTGGTGGTTTAGATCCTTACTGGAGAAAAGGAGATGGAGACTCAGCAAGGAAACAGCAGGTTCTATGTGGTGAGGTGGAGGTGCTTGGTCCTGTCTGAGGAGAGCCTTGGTCTTAGGGCACAGAAGAGTCCATGGCGTGCCTTTAGGATGTCTCATCCCATAATAGAGAGATAGGAGCGAATTTGTGACTTTAGGGAGAGAAAAAGGCAACGAATGGCTCTGCAGGAGCAGGTGGAGGATGCACTTGGCCACGGTGAGAGCCCCAGGCCCTTCTTAACCTTGCAAATAGCTTCTGTACCGCGAGGGATGGGTTGGTTCAGGCTTGGAGGGCTCCATCTCTGAAGGAAAAGCTGCTCAATTTTCACTTCACCCTCTTCAGAGCAGCAGCTTAGCCCAGGGAATGGAGGTGGAGCTGACAACTGCAGGGACAGAGCAGGGAAGCAGCCACCGTGCCCATCCCGTTAGCAATTACCCAGTGATGCTGGAATGACATTGATGAGGAAGCACAGCACCAGGGGATGCAGAGGAATTCATTACACGCTAGGAGCAGGGAGGAGAGAGTAGCTTTGGAGACCTTTAGCTCTCTTGAGGTGAGTCCATATTCACTTGAAACAAGCCATGGGCTCCTCAGTCAGCTGCATGACATGGCATTGTGTGTGTTCTCAGCCCACTTCTCACTGGGAGAAGTGCTTGCTGTAGGAGATACTGCAACGTATGTGATGGAATGTTGTGCTTTATGAATCCACAGACTCCTTAAACCTCTTCCCAGTCTCAGAATTGATCAAAGGCCAGCAAAGGAAGAGCAGAAATGGTCTTAGTCCGATGCCTCCTCAAAGCTCGAGGAGCCAGTGGTTTAGGAGGACACATTAGCTTCCATGGGAGGAACAGGGGATGTAGGACAGCCCCAACCCACATCACCCTGGAGTCCCCACTGACTGCAGCACCCTGTTTTTGCTGACTCTGCGTCTCAGTTCACTCAAATGAGCAGACAAAGCCAGAAATGAGCACAGTGTTAATCTAGCACAGGGTCTGGTTAGTCATAGGCTCTCGCTTTCAAGTGATGCCAGCTTGGTGGTGTGATGGGTGAGCCCCAAGAGCAACCTGGCATTAACTCATGCCCCATAGGGCGTTCCAGCGGTTTGGGTGCTGCATTCCTCCTCCCTTGGTGTCGTGTCGGAGCCTGCCTCAGGAGCAGCACCCCCAGTGAGAACCCTGCTCCACACTGCAATCAGCTTCACACATCAGGAGTAAACATCTCTGCAGGTGGGGACTTCAGGCAGCAACAGAAGACATCTCCGTCTGCGCTGTCACCCCGGGCTGCATTGAGGCAGAGGGAAACAGGCGCTTGCAGGGATTTATCTGCCCTATTTCAGACACCTCAGATGGGGCTGGGCTGGCTCAGAGCCTGCAAGTGTTGCTGTTCTCCATGGGTTACACAGCGGGCCTCGAGCACTGAGGGTAGGTTGGCATTGTAGGTGACCACATCTGGGCATGTTCTTGGAGATGGCTGTAAGGATGGGATGTGAAGCCAGGGCAATGTCTTCTGTGCAGCACAGATGCGGCTGGTTCCCATTCCCTCTGGAAAAGGACTGGCTGGAGGCACAGCTGCACCTGGCCTCTTTAGCTCTGTGTTGCTCGGAGGGGTTCTCTGCAGGTCACCTTCTCTTGTCCTCCTTCCACTCACAAAAATCAATGCTTTAATTTACCGGAGTGCAACAAAACAACTGCAATGACTGGCACAGAAATAGGATCATATTCCTAAAGGCTCTGTGCTAAGAGTGGTGCCAGAGCTTCCCTTCTGCAGACCATGATGCTCCCTGGGGGGCTTTGGGAGGCACAGACTCCCACTGTCTCATGCTCCTGTCCTGGGGTGGTCACCCTCTGCCTGCTCAGAGCAGCTCAGACAAGCAGAAGGGTTCAAACCCACCTCTTAAGCCTCAAGCCATGAGCAGTGTGTCCTGGCTGCCCCTTCCCAGCCCATACACTCCTTTACTTGAGGTTACTCCATGCTGGTGCAGAGGTTCCTGGCCACACCAGACCTGCAGGAAAGGAGCATCCCCGTCTTTAAAACCATCACAAAGAGACATGCCCAAGGTTGGCCGCGAGAGCCAGGGGGCCACATCCATCCGTGTGCCTTCACCGCTGAGCTGTCCTTCCTTTGTGCTGGTGCAGTTCTCATTCCTGTTCCAGCAGCTGAGTAATGGCTTTGGAAAGATGACTCTGCACTGATTTAGGGCCTTGACCTTGGGGATGCTCCTGAAAAGCTGCGGTTTCCTGAGCACAGCTTCACGTTGCCTTTTATGAACACTTTGCAGGTTACACGTATATTTGGGTATCTAGCAAATGGGTAGGGGAAGAAAGAAAGCAACCCATCAGGATGCAAGAAAGAAGAGGTGAAAAAACATCCCTTTTATATCTCCAGGCTGCCTTCAGCAACAGCATTCCTAAATAGGAGAGGTTAAATATATTGCTGCCATTACACTCTACAAGGAACACATTCCATAAAAACGAAGGTGCCGTAAATTATACAAATATGATGCTAACAAGCCAGGAAATGCACTGCTAATGAGGTCAGCTCCAGAACTCCCGCAGTGCTGCAAATCATGTGCCAATCCAGCACAGGAGGGGCAGGAGCAGCCCTGGGTCAGCATTTTCCGAGCCCATTTGTAACCCGCTGTTCTGCGAATGGTTCTCCAGGTAGATAAAACCCCTCCTCCTCCTCTCCCTGTTTATGTGTCAGGGAAGCAGGCAGCAGACAAGCACTCTCTGCATTCCCAGGCTTTGCTATGACACCTATTGTTCCGTGGCGCAGAGCAGGGAATTAGTCACTGCGATGTGCAAATATTGGTTACAGTTTGGAAGCACGCATGGGTTTGTGTTCCTATCCGACTTGCTCCTCGAGGAATTACACATGCTGGGCACCAAGGGGCTTTTTTTTTTCCCTTCCCTTGTACATCCTGTATTTGCTAAAGCTCTTTAAAAAGCCCTCAAATAAACATGTTGGCAGCGGTTAAGTTATTAGCTCATTCAACCTTCCTCCTCTCTTAGGGACTGGGACAATAAACACATTGAAATGAAGCATTTAGGAACCAAAACAAGAAAGCTGTGAGCTGAAAAGACAAGCTCAACTGCCCCCCCCCATCCCAGGATTTGAGGGATTTTGAGCGCTGCCACCTCACTGGTGCAGGAATGGGCTGGGATTCTCATGGTGGCTCCGACCTTGAGGTGGAAGCGATGCTCTCCATTGGAGCAGCACAAGATGAACTTGCCATTTGCTGCTGGTGTGAGCCAGGCAGAGAGCATCTTTGGGGTCTAAAGCCAAGACCTCCCCAGTGCCATGGTGCAAGGCCTGTTCTCTGCATCACTGCAAGCTGGAACAGCCTAAAGCAGTGGTTGGCCAAGCCTGGGGCTCGGCCGCACACGAGGCATTGCCATAGCAAGGCCTGGCTGTAGGTTTCACCATTGAAACCCCATTTCTGCCAAGCAGGGACACCCATTGCAGGGAGCAAACTCAGACCGAAGGTGATGTCCCAAAAGCATTTGCTTTTGGTCACACTTGTGATGATGCCTGGGCTGGGGAAATCTGGTGCTTCCAACAGTTAAATGCTGATGATCCCCAAGCTGTGGGCCCAGCTTAGGCACAGTATGAAATAGGCATCTCTGCCTTCCGTTTCCATGTGGGTTTTATGGGTCCTCCGTGCAGAAACAAGAGAAAAAACCTCATTCAGAAGCCTCCCAGCTTGACAGATTTATAACCAAATTAAGGAAGGAGGAAGCACATCACCCCTCTGGTCCAGGTATAGAGGGGATTATCTCTGCTTAAGAGGAACCAGACCAAGCCATGGCTTCCAACTCAGAAAGGCTTCCCATCACGTCCAGTAAGGACTGTGGAGTTTGAAGCGCCTGTGATGTTGCCTTTGGGGGCAACGTGGCCTTTTTGTGCTGCCACTCGTGAGGTCCCTGTCCTCCCATGCCATTACGCAGGGCTTCTGGTTGCTCAGCTCATGGTGTTTCTCCTCATGCAAATAGCTGTTGGGAGCAGAGAAGCATTTCTGTATTTAATAAGCTGGATATTTACGTTAACTAAATAGCAGCTAATTACGAAAACATACTTAGGAGCCTGAGCAATTAAGCAATAATATATTACATAGTTATCAAGCCTCCAATACACATGTCCTTAATAATCAAAATATTAATATGCAGCTACTCCTCTATTATACAGCAACTCCGCTATTACACAGAGTGTCCTATTACTGCCAAATTAAATGCATAGTTAGGCGAATTTAGGACACTTAATTTAATGTGTTCCCAAGAGTTCACTATGGCAGATTCCACAAGACAGGCCTCTATCGAGGTAGCAGGAATTCCTGGAATTGCTCTTAACTCCAAAGCTTCGTTTGCTGGCTGAGATGCCGTTTTAACCCCTTCATGCTGGGGAAACAGCTCGTTGCTCTTGGCTACCAATAGGAGCTGCCATCAGGAAGGTAAGGATGCCCCACAATGTGCTTTCGAATGGATTGCAGCGGAAATGAGGTAGAGAGATGTTGTAAAGCAGAGCAGGAGCTAAAGGTGAATGGGGAGGAAGCAAGCAGGGACAGCAGTGGGCACTGTAGTGCCCCAAACACTTGGTTTTCATTTGCCCAGTGCCAAGGGGTTGAATTGACTGATTCAACTCAGAGTCTGCTTTTTCCCCCATGTAAATAGCATCTGGTTGTATCCAGACATTCACTCACAGCAGGGGAAGAGGGTGGTAAATCCATGCACTATAGAAACTCATGGTGCATTTCCCCTTGCATACATTGCCCATCCCTGTTTGGGAGCTGCTGCATCCCGGTGCCAGAGCAAAGGTGCTGCCAGGGCAGCTCTGGGTATGCAGAGCCTAGGGGTACCGCAGCACCCAGCTCCTGTAACAGGCCACTGCAGGATGTTGTGCTTTGTAAGGCTTTCATTAAAGCCCAACAACAATAGGCCTCATTCTTCATCCCCTTACAGGTTTCCTTGAGTGCAGAGCAGGTGTGAAATGCAAACAGGCTGATTTGGTATCAATTTACACCTCGTTCCGCAGTGAAATAAATACGGATGGGCAGGGCAGGGATGGGAAAAACCTGGCTCTGGGTGTGCTGTGCTTCCTGTTCTGCTGCAGCAGTGGGGAGAAGAGGGAAACGTGAGTTCCTCTGGTGTGAGGCTCTTTTAATCCAGCAATCGCTTTGCTTTGTGGACTTGGTGCTTATTGTATCAAAATAGCTGTATTCAGCATGCTTATAGCTGTTTGGGAGCTACTGGTATGTACTGCCCAACACTTGAATTCCTTAAGGGCTGAGGTGTTAGTAGGGTTGCAATGTGAGCAATGGAAGGACCAACTGGGGTCTTCTCTGGTGTTGGGAGCTCTCCTTAGTGCATCTACCTGTTGCCCGGATGGAAAACTATCTATAGCTTATACAACAGTGTATATTGACCCTGTAGGAAGTAAAGCTGGGTGAGCTGAGGTGCACTGGCTTTGGTTTCCCCATCAGCGTAGCTTTTCCTACTGGAGATTTGATTAAGGAGTGATGGTGTGGGGTCTGCAAGGCTCAAGAGGTGCCACCAGAAAGCAACCGTGTCCCTCTCTCCCTGTTCCTTATGTTTTTAAGGCCTTACCTGCCATATGGCTTCCAGTTGGGATGATTTATGGGGTGAGGAAAGCATCCTGATAAGTTTTACAGCAGGGCCCCATGCAGATGGGGGGGGGTATCAGCAGCCCCATCCAGACAGCCCTAATGGAAAGCGCCAGCTCCAAAGAGCAGAGCTTTATTTATGACTGTCTGTAATGCCATGGCTGGGAATTTATTATCACTTCTGCCGAGCAGAGCTGTGGAGAGGCTGGGAAAGGAAGGGAATGTGGAGGGCAGAGGGCAGGATGGGCACTTACTGAGGGAAAACACAGGGAAATGGGAGCAGAGCCTGGCCATGTGCAGTGGCCTTCAGTGCAGGCGCCTTCCTGGGTTCCTCTTGTGCTCTGAATGCTTTACATCCCTGGCCAGCACCAAGACCCTGAGACCCATAGGGAAAAGGAGAGTGGAAAACCGACCCCCTGATAGCCATTACCAGGCTGGAAATGCCTGGGATAAATCAGGGAGCAGGGAAGCGCTGCGGAGATGAGATGCTGGCCCCGCATCTTCTCGGCCAATGCTACATTTACTGGAGGAATGGGGGGAAAAAACAGGAATAAATTTAAAAAAAAATTAAAAGGGAGCCGCTATAAACTCTTGATCCTAATAAAATGCTCCAGGAAGATGAATTCTCCCGATATAATGGTGATCCCTGCTACCGAAACGTTCCACAAATACATTTTCATAGCCCCACTCAGTATTATTTGTAGATCTTTTTGCAACCCTTGTCAACAAATTCCTGATAAAAAGGAGACACTTTGCTGTGTGCTAAAGCTATGAATTTAGGAAGTGTCAACTGGGCCTTATTTATGGCGCAATCTTGGGCTTTCTCATTTTACTGATGTGGTTTGGTGCGGGCTCGCTTCCACACTGGCGCGCTCTCCCTCCTCGCTCCCCGCTTTGGGATATTAATACTGCAGCTGTCTGGGGCCGAGCGCTGGCTTCCTCAAGGTGCAGGGAAGTTGTGTGCCGCAGACAAATCTCTGCAAGTAGGAAAATCCATCAAGGGGAAGGGGGGAAAGCGCTGCCCTGGCAAACATCAGGGTTCTCCCTGCGCTGTGAAGGCAGGGCTGGTGTTTGCTCTGTCTCTCCCTGGGCAGGGGGATGGTGACCTGGGGACAATGGAGAGGGAAGCGGCTGGTTAAACAGAAACGTAATCCCTAGGGAATGGGATGGAGGGAAGGGGAATGTTGGGAGGGCTCCGTTCCTGTCTGAGGCACCTTTCCTTCCATGCCTGGGCTGGGAAGGGGTGGAATGGCGTAGAATCCTGTCCGGAACTATAAGCAGGTGCTCTGGAGTGCCTGGAGGAGGAAGGCACGCTTTAAAAGCCAGCAAAAAGGCAGTGTGAGATGTTAAAGGAGTGAATGCCCCCAGAATGACGTGGGGAGGAGCAAGGTAAGAGGCCTGAAGGAGAAACGGGCATCTCTGACAACACACTGCAAGGGATGGAATGGTCAAACCCATCTCTTTTGCTGTGTTTGGCCAGAAGTTCATAGAATCATCGGCTGGCTGGAAGGGACCTTAAAGATCATCTACTTCCAATGTCAGGTTTCCAGCTCACAGGCTGCACTTGGCATCCAGCTGACCAATGAAGGCTGCTTTGCCTTGGGAGAGCCTCCTTGCCTGGCTGAAACTCAGGCCGGGGGGGGCCTAAGTTTCCCTTCTTAGTTCTAGCTGAGGTTGATTTAGGTTCCTCTGGTGAGGCCCTGGCATTGAGCAATGGTCCTGTGACTCACAGCTTAGCCCCAGGCTCAGCCTCCTGCAAGCTTCCATCCAGGACTAATAAAGGAGGCTGAGTGGAGCTGGGAGTCTTGGGAAAATCTCTTTTCCGGTACAAATCCATGTACAAATCAAGAGCAGATTATTCAGGGGCTGTGCTTGGAGGGGTGGTGACAATCCTGCCCCAAGGCACTGCTCAGGAGAAGCTGGGCTTGCCCAGTTTGCTTGCAGAAGGCTGCAGCATGGAGGAGAGGATGAATGGAGCTGGGTGAAGGTCTGGAGCTCCATCTCCTCTGGAAACACTTCCAGGCTCCCAGCTCTGTACTGGAGCCCTCCAGCAGTGCCCATCGCTCCTGTTCCCACTGGTACAACCAGGAATTCCAGCCTGGAGCAGTGGCTTGAGGGGCTTGGTTAACACCGGAACCTGTTCCCTGTTACCCATACCTTTTGTATGAACACAGCTGGGGCTGGAGGAGGGATGCTGCAGCACTAGAAAAGCATCACTTGGGTGCTGGAAGGGAAGCTTAACCCTAATTGTGATCCAAGGCCAACTGTGAAGCTCAAATCAGGAGCCAGCTCTGGGAATGAACTAAGGGCCCCCAGGCAATGAACCTGGCTCAGGAAGGAGTTTCCCACATGGAAACCTGAGCCAAAAAGGCACTTTCTGGGTCCCCGCATTTCTTGCTCTCACAAACAGCTCTTCCATGCACCTTGTACCCTTCCCCAAAAGGGAAGGAGGCTCCAAGCATCCTAGGGCACATGGAGCCAGGGCATTGCTCTCCTCAGCTGCATTGCAGCAAAGCTCCTTCCATCCCTGCAAATGAACTGGGAGCACTGGGATCCCCAGTGAGCATCGCCTGATTTATCCCATGCTTGCAGAGATGCTTGGGCTCCTTGGGCACAATCAGCTCCCACTTTGCAGGCTCTGTTTTAACTGTGGCACATGTTCATGATTTAAGCTCTTTACAGTGGGGCTTGGTTAACACCGGAGCCTGCTCCCTGCTGCCCATACCTTTTGTTTGGGTGATTTACTGTTCCTCTGTGCCCCTCTGCCCACTGAAATTCATAACAGCTTTCACGCAGCAATAGAAAGCTCGTGATTACGGCTATGTCTGGTGGTGCCATTGGAGCTGAAGGGCCTGCTGGCATTTTCCTTGTAACAGGAATCCAGCTCCCAGCTGGAATGAGATCTGCCCTCCTGGCGAGGGTCTCTTTATGAGTGTGCTTGAGTCCTTATTAAAAAATACCCCAGGTCTTGGCAGCGATGTTCCCGTGTGCTCCACCTTCCCGTCCTTTCAATGGCATCTTGGGAGTTGGGAACAGCAGCACAGGGGCACTTCAGCCAACCAGAGCTGTTGCTGCCTGGGACAGTGACGCTGTTTGGGGTTAGAAGAGAGCTTTCTCTTTAGTTGTTCAGTGTTGCCTAGGCAAATGTGTAAGAAATGAGGTCTGACCCAATGAAATCAGTGCTGTTGAAGTGCTTGGTGATCTACAGACCTCGCTGTCCATTCGTTCTCCGTTCCCTCCCTATGTGCTTCTTAAAAGGAGGCAAGCGCCCGTCTTGTGAGCCCATAGAGTTAACAGTGCTGAGCCATCAAGCCAAGGGATGTGAAGAATCCAGTTCCAGGGAATGACATGGAACCAGGAGACGGCTTCCAGAAATAGAGAGCAAGACCAGAATAGTGGGTCATGAATCACGCAGCATCGCAGCAGGGAGACCCGGGCTGGTGATGTGCCAGCCGTGCTGCAGGCAAGCAGGGCAGCTCCAAATAGAGCCTGTGGACGGGCAGCAGCCCCGCTCCTGTTCCACCTCGAGTTTCAAGGTGTAAATTCCCGTGGGGAAAGCGGCTGAAAGGAGCAGGCTGACACCTGATCCCTGCACCATGAACCTGCAAGGAGGGATCACGGTGACCCAGGCCAGCGAATATCCCTGCTAGCAGAGCCCTGCTCTTTGCCGTGTGCTTGCACTGCAGGATCCTGCAGGGATTTGAACAGGGTAAGGCAAGTTTGATAACACGTTTCAATGGCAAGAGGGGAAGATCTTGGGAGTTTACTCCTAAGCTATGCTCCAGGATGCATCACTTCCAATAGCTTTGAGACAGGACTTGTGCTACCAGAGGGGCTCTTTAGCCAAACAGCTTTGTATTTAAGAACTTGATCCTCTGAAATGTTATTGTCTTCCCAGCCTTGTCTGGATGTGATGAGGAAAAGCAGACTAATAGTTCTGTGAATTCCTCTTTTGATTGGAAATGCCAGGTCTTTGTTAGTACTTGCAGTTGGAGGCAATTGCTATGTGTTAAACAGGGACTGCAGCATGTATTTATTTACCTCTAAAGGGTTTTATTACTTCCAAACACGCATTCTTTGCTGATTTGAACATCCTGAAAGCACAGCTACGTGTGTGCCAATGCTCTGCAAGCTGAGGGGCCGGTTCCTGCAAGGTTTTCCTGCTCTGCCGAGGGCTCCAGGGTCAGCTCACAAAAAGAAGGTCATTCAAAAGACAAGTGGTGTTTAGAAACTGATAACCACTGGGTTCTGCTGAAAGGGATTTGATTTCCCCATCTAAAAGGAGATCTTTGATTAGTGACTGATGGGGCAACTTCAAAAGCTCCTGGGGCCTGGCTGAGATAAGCATTCAAACCTGGGATGCTCCTTCCCAAAGCCCCTTTGATCTGGAATTAAAGCTATGAACCTTGCAGGCTTTATTGTGCGATTCCCAGTGTTTTTAATGATGTACCAGGCACAATGGGATCCACCTGGCTTTTCCTCTCCAGCCAGCAGTAAACTGCTGGGCTATGGCTTTAGCTGTGGCTTTTCAGGGTGAGATGGGCAGCATCATGGCCCTGAAGCCCCATTCTGAGAGCTGAGGGGAGGGAAATCAGCCCAACCCCACTGCTCTTGGGTGTGTGGCATTGAGTAGGCTCTGACCCTCACCCCAGTGCATGGTTCCTGTCCAAGGTTTGCTCATACTCATGCTTGGTGGTGCAGAGGGGCTTGGATGAGCTGTGGGGTCGATCTGAGCTGCAGCTTTCACTGGTCCAAGGCACTGGGGGCTCATGGATTAGCAGATTGATGCAGGCTGCTCACTGTGGGTGTTAGGAGCACCCACTCCTGGCTCCCTGCTTGAGCAGAGCATTTGCTCAGGGTCTGTTTGCACTCACTCTGCAGTTATGGTTTCCAAAAGCATCATTGCGGGGCACGCATCAGGCTGCGAGCTGAAGCTGTGCTCCCAGCCACGCTGGCAGCAGGCACTGACAGGGTGCTGCTGCTCCCATCCTTGGGTTTAAGCATCGAATGTGTCACACCTGGAAGTAATTAGAATGAATTTTTACTAATTCCGAGCTAATTGCACAATTACTCTTCTATGAAAGATTCAGCTCTCAAAAGGCACTTCAACAGGAGAAAGAAGTTGCTCCAGAGCTGGCTTGGAGAAATAGCATGAAAGCATTAGGCTGGATGCAGAGCACGATTTTCTTTTCAAATTAAGTAATTCTTTCCAAATAGGTTTGAAAATGCTCCGGGCTGACAGGGATGGTCCCTCTGGTACTTTCCAAATGGGAAAGCTGGAGAAAAGGATGCGTGAACCACGCTTTTGGGATGCGTGAGCCCCCCCATGGCATCCCTGGATGAGCAGCAAGAGCTTGACCTGGCTCTGCCTGTGCTCTCTGCTCCTCGTGAGGGATGCGCCGAGCTCCCAAGGACTGGTGCTGCTCGCTCATCCCTGTGCCTGGTGCAGGATGGTGCCGCCTTCAAACCCCAGCGACCCACTTTGACGAGGCGCTTGCCGCGGTGCCTGCATCTCCTGCACGCTTNCTGTGCAGGATGGTGCCGCCTTCAAACCCCAGCGACCCACTTTGACGAGGCGCTTGCCGCGGTGCCTGCATCTCCTGCACGCTTGCAAATGATGTTTACTATTTAATAAGATGTGATGAGAGTGTTCTGATACTTCAAAGGCAGCTGACATTTTTGCTGGAAATAATCAAGGAACTTTTGGACAATTACGGTGAAGGCTTTGACAGGGAGAAAACGTCTAAACCTTGTAAGTGTAACTAGCACCAAAGTCAAAGATTCCTCCCTGCAAACAACTTGAATATTCATTTTTCTCCATTAAGCGTCACTTTCTCATCTGTTTATCTTTATTCCGAGCTTTCTTATGTCACTTGGCTTCCTTCAAGCGCAGGAGAGCTCTTTTCTTGTTACATGATGTGATTCTTCCCACCTCCTTGAACTCCCTCGGCTCCAAGCAAGGGGATGTGCTGGCTCCCTGTCTGTCCCAGCGCATCCCTGCTCCTGTGTCGGGTAGGGAACAGGCCCTGATCCCCATTTTGCACATTTCCTATCGGACTAAAACTCCCAAGACCTCTGCAAACCCTCCCGAAGCCCTGGTGGGAAGGCAATGGGCTGGATCTGATCACAGAAAGAAATCCTGAGTGATTCCCTAGGGATGGGGCTGGACCTGGGCAATGGGAAGTGTCAGTAATTCAGCCAGGATTGGTGAGACTTAAATATCCCTTGAAAGCATCTGACAAAACAGGTGAATTGGAATGAAAACCATCTGAGCTCTTCCTCTGGGTCATCTGATATGCTGATTTGCCCTAATATTGATTGATGTTTAGCTTATAGACATATTGTCAAGCAGGCACACGGGGCTGCTTTTCTTGTTGATGTTCAGGGCGAGTGTTTCATTTAATCACAGCCCTTCTATCACTCACGGTAGCGAGAAGGAAATCTGATAATATGGACATGGAGCTAAAGCCACTGATCTAATAAGACTTTTGCATGGTGTTAATGGGAACACGCACTGACAGATCACTAACGTGCTCGGGTGGCAATTACAGAGGTGATGAGACTTCTGCAGCAGTGCCTCTTGTTATCCCATCAGCAAAGCTGCGGACATCATTAGTTGAGAGGAGGGTATCCCGTTATCCAGGATGCTAACAGGGGAAAACTTGCAGGTCACCACAGAAGGATGAGGGAATGAGCATGGCAAGGCAGTGATGCACCCCAAGCCCTGTGGGGCTCACTGGGGTGCTGCTTGTGCCCTTGGTTTTGCCTCTTCCCTGTTTCCATCCCCATCCCATCCAGCCAAGCTCTGGCGTGCAGGACGGACCATGCCTGCCCCCCTGTTCAGGCTGCTTCAACCCCGTGCCGCGCATCGCATCCTCCGGTAGTCACTCCGAGCAGTAATTGGCCCAAGATTAGTGTGTGTAATCGAATGGCAGGGGCTTTGTGTACCAAACAGGGACTTGTCTTTGTCAAAAAGTCTTTACAAAGTATCCGGCTCGGGGTGTCGGGGAGGACAAGTTTTTTAATCACGTTAAAATGATTTATTTAACCGTCAAGCCGTGTCACCTCCCTTCCTTTCAGCTCTCAAACTGTTTGTGTTTTCTCTGGATGATAAATTTATCTTCAGACAGCTCCAATATGACTAATTAACTTTGAAATATAAGAACCAGATGTGTGAGCTGGAGAGCTTTCTGAACTCATGCCAGGCATTTCTTACACACACACCCCCCCCTCCCTTCTTTCCCTCTCCTCTCCTTTTCCCTGTGTTGAAATCGCTTTGCACATGGAAAAACCCAGCTGGACACAGGTCCTGCCCTGCTCTACCCCAGCACAGGGTACGTTTTAGCACCTGATGTGGCCAAGACATGGGGTAAGCCTTCCTATCCCTTCCCTAGAGTGGGAAGCAAGCTGCCACATGAAAGGAAATCAAGGCTGGATGTGACACAAAGTGATTTCTTTTCAAGCAAATCCTCCCGTGTGAAGTGGGTTTTCCCTTCTCTTTCCATGAGGAGATCACTCCGAGCTGCTCGAGGAAGGGGACATTTAGGTACCAAGGCGTTCAGCAAAGCCTCTCTGCTTCATTTTACTGCCTAATGTGTGGCCTCATCCCCATCAGAGGCACAATGGATGGGAGGTGAAACCCCTGGTTGAGGATGGGAGCTTTGGAACGCAGGGCCCCGTTTTCAGTTCTAAATCATTTCTCCTTTCACAGCTCAACGCGGTGAGGGGTAAAGGTTGGGATTGAAACGAAGCCGTGGGAGCAGCTCTGGACTAGGGGGGTTTCCATGAGGATGGTGCTGCTTGAGCTCTGCAAGGGAAAATGGGGCTTTTTTGGATCCTGGTGATGAGAAAACCTTTCCCTGTGGCAGGCCCTGGGCTGGGGCAGCATCTTTGTGTGGGATGGATGGGATATGATGGAGGGGTGCGCAGGGACACCTGCGCAGCTCCGCACAGGCACTGCCAGCCTGCATGCAGCAAGGTTGTCTCCACTGGGAGAGACCAGCTCCAGGGGGACAGGACAGGACAGGACTTCTTGTGCCCCTTGTTATGGCTTGGGACAGGCACACTGGGGAATTGTCCGGCTCCATTGCCGGCAGTAGCCGGGTCTCTGCATCACCGGGGCAGCACCATCACCCATCGAACTTCCCTTAGAGCCTTCTCAGCCAAAACAGGTTCTTCAAACAAAGTGTAAATATTCATGTGAAGAAAATGTTGATTTTGGTGCAGATTTTCCCTGGAACTGGTATCAAAATAATGTTTTTGAAATGGCTTTTTTGGAAAGATTTTAGGTTTTCATTTCACCAACCCCAAATTTATTCCATGGAAGAACTGGGTGGGTTGGTGTGTTCAAGGAGCTGGGTGCCATCTTTTAACCCCTTCCAGCACATGGTCCTTTACAAGCGTGCTTCATGGTCGTTCCTGCCTTCCTTGATGAGAGCACAAGTGGTTGGCAAGGTCAGTTCCTTCAGTTGCAGCTTTCCAGGGCTGGTTAAGCCATGTGTATCCATGCACATGGGACTGCTGCTGAGTGCTGTGATCGAGCAGAATGAGCTCCCGTGGAGGACATCCAAAGGGAAACTGTAAGGATACCCCCCTGGCCAGAGTGACACTGGAGGAGCAGCTTGCACAAGCAAGTGCCGATGCCGTAAGGGAATATAAGTGGATAACGAGCGTTGCTTGCTGTGAGGCAGCTCATGGACTCTTCTGCTGGGCTTCCATTGCCTCCAGACGGATAAAAGGCTCTATCCGGAGGGTGCACGTTGTGGAGAGGGGAGGGATGCTCATGAGGACCAAGACGTAACCGGTGGCAGGGTCTCTGCTCCTCTCCCTGGCTGGAGCCCTTGGAAGGCATCACCTCGGCGGCACCGCTCCTGGCTTGTTAGAGCACGAACGGACCACTTCAAAGAGCCCAGCGTTACAAACCCAGCTGAACTTCCCTCTCCCCGTGCCCTGAATATACCTAACAAGCTGCTCGGCGCGAGCTGGGAGCCGTCAGCGGACGCTGACAGCCGCGCTGCCTCGGCAGGCAGGATCCAGCAGCATCTCCCGCTGCACGGCGCTAGATGTTTAATAAAGTCCAACCCCCCGGATCAAGGAGGCTGCGCTCCCTCCCCGCTCCCTCCTTTCTTGTGCTCTGCTCAGGCTCTTTCAAGCCTGCCTCCCGTCTCTCTCCAGAAAAGCCTTTCATGCCTCCCTCGGCAGACTGACATCTTGACAAGTTGCCACGAGTGACATCTGATTTGTACAAATTTCAAGACTAATAAATCTACCTGTCAAAGCGGAAACTTTAAAAGGAGCGAAGCCCAGCGGGTAGAGTTTAACAGAGCTCAAGTTGATGAAACTGTAGGATGGAGAAATTATATCTGTCACAATCCACCCACATTAGTTCTGTAGAGATGTTGGCAACTGAAACAAACGTCTTTCACAGCCTTGGAAAAAGAAAAGGGGGGGGGGGGGAGGAGAGAATATAAAAGGCGCCTGTTACTCCTGGGAGGAACA
>NDXB01001363.1:20056-30347 GCA_002631895.1 Agapornis roseicollis
GGGGGGGGGGGGGAGGAGAGAATATAAAAGGCGCCTGTTAATCCTGTGAGTAACAAGTAACAGTTCTATTTGTAAACTAGCACATTTATTTATTTCATTCTTAATTTGCTCGTAGACACGCAAGGGAGGGAGCGACCCTTCTGCTCCCATCCGCCCCATGGATGGGACGCGGGGTCTGGTACCCCACTAGGGTTGTGGCAATGGGGGGATGCGCGGCTGTGGATGCTCGTGAGGCCATGGGTTTGGTGCCAGCCTGCTGGCTCCAGCCATGAAACCCTCTGGATGGAGGCTCCTCCCCAGCCTGAGCCCAGAGCAGTGCGTCACCAACCTCCTTTTCCTGCTGGTGTTTTCTTCTGTTCTCGCTCTGCTGCTGGTTCTCTGCATGCACCAAGAACCGGGGACACGGGGACGCCCCAGCTTTGTCTCCCAGCTGCAGACCTGAAGCTTCCTAAGGGCTCTGCCCAACTTCCTCCCCAGTTCGTGGTTCGTTTCCATAGGAGGCTGCAAAATCCCACAGCCAGGGAATGGCTTTGGGAGCAGAGCGTGGGGTTCCCTGCAGGGAAGGAGGCACAAACCCCATCCCATTCCCCTACCTCGGACCCAGGGACTGACCCCATGCTTGAGCAGTTCCAAAGGGGGGCTGCGTGTTTGAAGAGGAGGTTGGAAAAGCATCCAAGCACACCAAGGGAAGGAGGTGCTGGCTTTCCTCTTTATTGGCTCTCCTGTCTGAGGCACAGACGGGAGCAGCCAGTTCATTCTGCCTGTTGGAAGGAGATTGATTTGAAAGCCACACAGAGCTCCCATAGCCACGTCTGCAGCACTGAGCGTGTCTTCAGGTGTATCTAACGACTGAACAACACCTCCAAGCTGATGATTTATGGCAGCCAGTTTGGTTATGACGTGCCCATCTCCTTTCATTACAGAGGGAACTGGAGTGTTGGCTCTTTCCACTCAAATCCCATCTGCCAAGAGGCTCTCTGCATCCTTCCCAGCCTGTAATATTGCTGCCTCATCAGTGAGGATGTGCTGGCTCTGCACAGAGGACAGAGGGAAGGGCTGCCAGCTCCTTGACCTGATGTGGGCTCATCCTGAGCTCTGCACATAAAGCAAAGCTGCCCTTCATCACAGCACAGTGCTGGGCAGACCCATGTGTGGGTTTGTAGCCTGCCAAAGCACGTTTAAATCCTGCTTCGAGTGCTGGCCAGGCTTCCTGCAGGTCCTCAGCTTGTGAGGTTTAATCACAACCAACACTTCTGAGCCCTGGGGGTCCCAATGGGACAGGCAGTGGTATGGATTGGTGCCAGCCCTGAAGTCCAGTCAGCACTGGTGTCTGGGCACAGAGGAATCCACATGGGGATAGGGTGTTTATGGACCTCCATCGGTCACATATGGGTGCTTTGAAAGCCAAGCATTGCTTCTACCACTGGAGTTAAGGCTGTGCAGGGCGCAGTGCCCTGTGCAGTGGCACGAAGGCAGCGCACAGCAGAGATGAGCACGTGGACCAGCACCAGTTTCCATGTGCAGGGGCACGGTGGCTTTGTTGTCAAGGCAGCAGGGTTGGTGGAGTCATTGCACGCAGGTCACATCCCCCAGGGCTTGCTCTCATCCCTGTTCTTCTGCCCCAGGGCTGCTGCCAACACAGAGACCCCATGGATGATGCTCTGCTGACCTCAGCCTCAGGCCCTGGCCAAGCGCCCGCTGCCCATCAGCACCCGGGGGCCCCTGGGGACCATTCCTGGAGCAGGGAATGTTTGCAGACCAGGAGCAGCTGCAGGGAGGAAAGGGCACGGTGGGGATGGCCGAGCCCCATAACTCATGGTGGAGCAGGCGAGGACAGCTGCCGCTTCCCAAAGCAGCCGCTCGCTGCTCCCGGATCAAATCCTGCAGAAGAGCCTGGAACATGCGGTGCTTGGGACTTGGAGCTCTCCCATACGGCTCCTGCCCATCAGCCCCAAGCCCAAAACCCTCACTGCAGACCCAGGTTGAGGCTTCCAAGCACAGGGAGGACTTGGATGAGCCCCTGTCGTGGTCCTGCTCCTAGAGAAGTCACCGTTCCGCACAGTGCCATTCCCATGGGATAAAGCAATCGCTGTGGAACCAGTAAAACCCTCTCCTCATCACCCTTATCACCTGAGTCTCTGGTTGGTCTCTGAAGCCTCACCTCTCCCAGCACATTAGCATCCATACTGGGCTCATCCTGGGCTATTCCTCACTTCCAGCAAGTTGTATTTAGGGATGTTCTTCCATGGAGATCCGGTTAATGATGTGCTTTCCTGTGGCTGTAGAGCTGCAGAAGCAAGCCAGGCAGGCAGCTTGGTTAATTGTCCAACAGGCAGGATAGGAGCCGTGCTCAGCTTCAGAGCCACGTAAAAACAGTCCCAGTGATGGGAAAGCTAAGGCAGATAATAGGTGAGATGGGAGTACCTGCCAAGCATCTCGTCTCTGGTAGCATTCCCATGTACTTCATTGGGGTCACAGTTTGAGGCTCCATATTCTGGGATTTTAGTGTAAACATCCACAAAAAATGGGGTTTTATTGTTCAGCATCTGTATTATTTCTGATGGAATTCCTGCTTTGAGGGCTCTGTTGTGCTGAAGACTGAATAGAGGGGCTCTGATCCTGCTCGCCTCCATCACTGGGGCTCAGCCCCAGTTTGAGCGGGTTCTGGAGCAGGGGGACCTGCACCCCTCGGGTCAGCACCAGCCTTCATCCCTCTGAGGCCTGGAGCTTCCCGTTTGCATTGAATGGCATTGGAAAACCTCCTGCTCGGAAAACCACAACGCGCGGGGCTTATCCAAGAGGAATTTAAGTCGCTGCTCTGTGATAAACTCTGGTTAGGGAGATTACGACTGTTTACCCAAGAAGTAAATATTGCTCAGTGCTTAACTGCTGCCAGATCCCAGGGACCAGGGCTGGGCTGCAGGCGATCCCGCAGCTCCGCTGGGAATGGTGCTTTGCTTTAGGGATGATCCTGGTTTTCTGCAGAGCCTGGCAGAGCAGGGACACCTGATGTGATTTGCTGAGCTCAGCTAACCTGATAAGCTGGATGAGGGATGGCAGGCTGAGCCTCCACGTTGTTCCTACTACGTTCCCATCACGCTGTACCGTGTCCACCTCATGTGGCACCTATGATGTATCTTGGCAGTGAAATTAAGCGTGGCAAGGGAAAGGTTTCCTCTTTCCCACTGGCACCTTGCAGCTGACACTGGAGCTGATACCCAGCCGGGCCTGCAGTTTAACACCCTGCGATCATAGCACTGCTGCTGCTGCTGCTGCTGCCAATGTCCATCCCTGCTGCTGTGCCCCAGCCCCTGGCTGCTGCACCCTGCTCCTTAGGGCAAAGCCCAGCACGTTACACATGGAATCCCAGACTGCTTTGGGTTGAAGGCAGCTTAAAGCTCGTCCAGTTCCAACCCAGGGACCCCTTCCACTGGAGCAGCTTGCTCCAAGCCCTGTCCAACCTGGCCTTGAGCACCGCCAGGGATGGGGCAGCCACAGCTTCATTCTTAAGATGAATTTTAAGGTCCCTTCTAACCCAAACCATCCTAGGGTTCTGTGATCTTCGCGGGGAGCAGAGGGGGGTAATTTGTGGTCATTGCACAGGGAGCAGTGAGCAGATCCCCTTGCAGCCAACGGCTCTGCACATCTGCATGGATGGCAGAAGACGACAGACAGACCCTGCTGTCTTTCTCATTCCCTTTGTAACATGGGGGCTCCCCTCCTCGCCTGTGTGCTTCTCTCCCCTCCAGGTTTCAAAGCCACCCTCATCACATCCATCACAGGCCTCGCATTAGCAAGGCAAGCTCCAGGCTGTCACCGCACCTCATGTGCGGGCATATGTTCCAGCGAAGGGCCGGGTGATTTAGAGGGGACCATTCACATCCATCACAGGCCTCGCATTAGCAAGGCAAGCTCCAGGCTGTCACCGCACCTCATGTGCGGGCATATGTTCCAGCGAAGGGCCGGGTGATTTAGAGGGGACCATTCACATCCCCAGTCATCGCTTCAGATAAACAGCCTGCGAGTTTAATGATTTCAAGGTAAAGCTCTTTTATTAAGACAACAGAGGGAACTTTTTGCAACCACAGCTGACATCACTGTAATAAATCACCATCATGTCTTGTGGGATTGAAAAAGCCAAAATCCTGTCAGAAGTGATTTTCCTGGCTACTCGTGCCTCCAGAACAAACCATGTGTTTTTAATCAACAAATCTTTGTTTTGCATTTCTAAGACCCTCGCACTCTTTAAATAGTTAGCATTTACCAGAGGGAGACTTTAAATTCAACACACGGCTTCCTTACGGAGGAGATTAGGAAACAGGACACCACATTACAGACTTACTGCGCTTGTCCGGGGCCTTTTGGAGATTGGTTTGTGTTAGATCCATGGGTTAAGGGAAAGGCTTTCCCATACTTGGCTTTAGCGCATTAGGCCTTTTCTCTCCCCAAAATCAGGACATCTCCATCCCTGGCAGTGTTCAAGGCCAGCCTTGGGTGCCATGGTTTAGTGTGAGGTGTCCCTGCTTGTGGCAGGGGGATTGGAACTGGATGATCTTAAGGTCCTTTCCAACCCGAACTAGCCTATGATTCTATGGGTCCAACCATCTACTGAGGTAGAAACCCCTGTATTTCTAGTCAAGGAAATACCATCCAGAGAGGTGCTGAAGCCAGCAGGGATATATCCCTCTTTACCCAGTATCCCATGGGCAGCCCTGCAGGCTGGTACCCTGTGCCCAGCATCCTCCTGGCTGTCCCTGCCCTCACTGCAGATCCCAGCGCTGCTTGTTCCTGCCTGGGATGTGCCAGGTTTTCCCACTGCATTCCCCCCACACCAGCAGAGTGATCCAGGGCCCGGGGGGGGGGAGAAGTGTCACCTCCCTGCTCCAGTTTCAAGGTCAGGCTGAAAGCGGAGATGTTGGGATCCTCTTTCCCAGCGCGCAGGAACCCCTCCTGCTCTGCCTGCTTGGCACAAATGTCAGGGCTGAGAATAAACCCGGGATGGGGCCCTGTGCCAGTCAATGTGCCAGGGAATAGCCAGAACCTGTGGTGTCCACGGGGTGCTGCCCAAGGGTCCACACAGGGGCAAACTGGGACCTAATTCCCTGTTACATGGTGGCTTTGGGTTGGAAACCCTGCTGGGAAGGGCTGGTTACCAGGGACCTTGTCCCCATGGAGGATGCTTTGCGTTGCTGATGCACTGCTCTCTTCCTGGTGCCTCTGGTTGTGCCGCCAGTGCAGGCTCATGGTGGGATGCCGAGAGCAGGGAAAGGTGGGGACACCCCCCCAGGGCTCCCCTTTGTCTCATCCCGCGATGCAACCCCACCAACAGCCCTTTGGGCTGTGCTGGAGCAGGTCAAGAGGGGACAAAGTGACCTCCTTTGGAGCCAGCTCCACTCCTCCATTGCAGTGGCAATGCCGAGCATCCCCACCGCTCTCATGGACACTTCTCCCCCAAGGACCACAGCAACCTCCTGGTGCCCCCCTAACCCCTGCATCAGGGATGAACTTTCCCCTCCGGACGAACTCCTGTCAGCCCCTTCCTGCATGACCCCCTGTGGGCAGCATTAAAGTGACCCGTGGGCACGGATTGCTCCAGCACCCTCCCACAGAGCCCATCCACATCAAAGCCCGCACCGGGAATCAAAGCATGTGATGGGCAGGTGTCCGTCCCCCCCCTCGACAGGGCCACGATGAATCACAGGCTCTATCCCACAAGGAGATCAAACCGGGCCTCCCGCGGCTGTTGGTTAAAGCCTGCCTTCAAGTTACCCTAATTACAGCTTTCCCCTGGCCTCCCCCGGCTGACTGCTGTCCCATGACCGCCCCTTTCACTCCTTCAAACAAAGGCTGCAGTGAGCAGCTCGGGGCAGCCCGGAGCTGCTTGGCCCCAGCCATTGCTTTGCCGTCCCTTTCTTCTCGAGTTGCCGCAAAGCCACAACCTGGCAGGGGAGCTTTTCCCCGTGGGATTCGCTTTCCATGAGGATTCGGGTGCGTTTGTGCCAGTTCTGCGGCTTCCCCGTTCATTTCCCCCCCCCCCTTCCTAAACAAGGAGAATTGGCTAAAAACCATCGCGAGTGTTTGCACAAGTGCTGGGCTCACAGCAGTGGTGGGACCCGGAGGAACCCCCTTGTTCTTCTCAATCCCCCTTCCCGAGGTTCTCCTCTTGCAGTGACATCAATAGTGGCATTTTGATGAGAAGGAGAAGGAAGTGCTTCTCTCCAGCAACGCTTGGCTTTGATGTGTTTCAGGGTTGCATAAAAGCAAGCCAAGTGAGAATCAAACCGTTTCTGTAACCCAAAACTGTGTGTTGGGGGGAGGATGGGGGTGAAATGCACATTTTAGACCCGTCACATGAAGAAGAAGTTTTAAGGTTTTCCTTTTCCCTTCAATGGGGGCATTATTGCACTCACACAGGGGGAAGCACGAAAGGAAGGCAAAAAGAAATCACGGCGTTTCACTGAGCAGCCACTCACAGTTTGGAAATCAATCATTCCCATGGCAGATCCTGCTGCAGCCAGGGCTCATCCCATGGCTTATCCCGATGGAGGGACCCTCACTGGCTGGAGGGCTGGGTGCAGCTCGGGGTGCTCAGCTGTGGGGCACTGTCCCAGGGAGCTGCCCTTTGCTTTTGAACTTGGTTTGACACGCGGGCTGTCAGTGCGGGCTGTGATTGATGGCAGCGCTGCAGGGCAGGGCTTGGGCTTCAATCGCCAGGCCAGGTTGACTCTGGCAGTGGGACAAACCACCTTCCCCGTGCCCCCTCTCCCTGCTCACAGGCAATCACTCAACCCCCTGCCCCAAACCTGACCCTTTTCCCTCCAGAGGAGCCTTGCTAAAAGCAGCGTTTCTTCCCCAAGCCAGAGGAATCTCAGCGGCATCCAGAACTCTTCCCAGTTCCCACCATCAGCATCCTCCCCCCCTGCCTGCTGCTGCCTGCCAGGGCTCCATCACCAAATCCCTACAAAGCTCCTTGGGAAGAGGGCCTCCTCTCTTCAAGAGAAGCTGGAAAACCCAGCCGGGAGCATGGTGCGGGTTCCTCCTGCTCTCTCACACACGCACGCAGCCTAATGCAATGTTGTTCTGGTCTTGGCCTCACGTTATTAATAATAATAACTGTAAAATTCTCTTAGCCACCACGCACAGATTGAAGCAGCCAGATAAAGGTTTGCGAGCTCCACAACCTGCTGCTGGGGAGAGATGCTTATCTAAATAAGGTGGGTTTTCTTCTAAAACCCAAGATAATAATGATAATGCTAATAATAATCATAGTAATAATACCTCTTTTTAGCCTGCTCCAAGAGCCAGATCTTATCCTAAACAAGAAAATAATTCTAAGCCCTAGAGAATGCTTTGAAAATTAATATTGATTATTAGGAATAATAGTCCTACTAGGAACACTTCGAACTGTCTAGGGAAAGGATTCCTCCAGGGCCAGGTAATAATCACAATCATATTTAGTATCTGCACTGCACTTTCTGTCCTCAAAGCAGATTAACCTCTTCTCTGCTAACTCCATTACTCAGCACTGGGCTCACATGGATGGAGGTGAGAGCTGGAATCCTCTCCCACCCCTCGTGCCCCAGCATAGGTGGTCTCCAGACCCCTTGCAATGATCCCCAAGAGCCAGTGGCACCCTTGTGTCCCTCCATCCATCCCTCTGAACCCCCGTCCCGCTGCAGCTCCGGCTGTGCCAGGTTCTCCGGGACCACACAATGTGTGTGACGTGCCATTTAACACAACACAATGAAATACTGAAAAGGCTTTCAAAACCTCAACATGTTGAGGCAGAAATCTATGGAAGATGTTTAATACTAATTCTATTAGGCATCTGAGTTAATGAATCACAACTGTAAGAAATCATGATAATCCAGAAGGCATTAGTGACAGATTAGCTTCAAAGCTACCATAAAAGTGCCATAATGCTTACCTAGTGGCATGATTAATACCAGCAATACATAATGGCATTAAGAGGGATGGAGCTGTGCCGCAGCAGTCTGACAGCCCCTTTGCTCTGGCCATCACCCCACAGCATTCACCCAGACCCATGCACCAGCTCCATCATAGGGCACCGGACCCATGCTGGTCCTGGCACTACCGTGGCCCAAATCACAGGGTTATTTGCCCAAAGGAATAAGCCCCAGGTGTTGTCCACAGACATCACAATAGCAGGGTGGGAAGGGGGTGCTGCAGGTGATGGTGTTCAGGTGGGGATGGGGAGGCAGAGGCCATAAATGGGAGCTCAGCATCACCATCACCAGCATTACTGCTGTTCCAGGGCAGGGCTAGAGGCTGTTTGCAGGTCCTGTGCTGTAGGTGCTTGAGCTGTTTCTTCCTCTACAGTGCTTCAGCATCCCCTCCTGCTGTCTGCTACCCACAGCTTGGCCTGCAACAGCAAAGCTGATCTCCACTGAGGACCACTTGCTGGCTGATGGAGGTCCAGCCAAGTGTGCCCTCACTGGCTGGGTGCTGGCAGCCACCGCGGTCCTGAGTGTCAGCAGAAAGGTAAGTGGAACAAGTTGCTGTTGAATGAAACTCGACGTCTCATTATGGCTTTTCAGGATTGTTTTCCTCCATCTTTATTGCTCAGGTTTGCTTAATTCTGGAGTGGATGCCTGCCAAATTGTCTATCAAATTACCTACTGGCAAGTAAACTGAGATTAGTTCACTTGAGTGCAGCCCTCTTCTATTTGACTTATAGCCAAACAAAATATGGGTTTAATCAAGGGAGAAATTGGACATGATGTTTCAATGAAAGATAGCAGGGTACTATCTGTTCAGCGGAAACAGGGCAAGACACAACCCGGAGGCATGGAGCAGAGGAGGGTTGGCCAGGGCAGCTCCACAAGGATCAACTGAGGGTGATTGCTCTGGGGCTGCGTGAGTGGTTTGGGGATGCTGATAAACTCCTCCCTTGCCCAGATCCCTCGGCTTTGTCCTCTTGTGTCCTTGGTGGGGTTGTGATCACGCAGTGGCCTTGGTTGGGCTCCCCAAGCACTCGCTGCCCATTGTTGTGTGCCCTGTGGAGCATCTCATGAGGTTGTGCCATTTCAATGGTGTCCTTGTGCATATCTGGTTCCAAACAAAAGCCCTCCTGCCCCAGAGAGAGGTGGAGCAGGAGCAGAGGCTGTTGTTAGTGCGGTGCTTGTTGATGCTGTGAGGTAGGGCTCACCCCAGGTCTCCTGCAGGTAGGACAGGTTCTCAGTTCAGTTGAACTTGCACTGATTCCATCCCAGCTCTTGTGATTGATGGTGTTTGAGGAGGTGAAGGAAACCATCTCACCCACTACCCGCAGACCTGGAGCCCCTGGCAGCGAGGGCTCAGCGTGGGAAGGCAGGAGGAAGGTGAAGCTGCAGAGATCTGTGGGGGGCAAGCACAGGCAAGCGTTGGATGCTTGCTCAGGATGTCTGCAGCTCGCGTGTAAAATCCCTGTCTGCTTCCCTTTGTGCCTCCTCTTGGGCAAACAAAGAGGGGCTGGGGGTGAGACATGGGGATGCTTCTATACCCCGACGGTTGTGGGGTTTTCCATCCTTCACATCTCACTGTGCCTTGCTCTAGGGGCCCTGGGCGGGCAATACCCACAGCCCAGGGATGGTTATCCCAACCCCTGTGCTGTGCGGAGTGGTTTTAAATCCCCACCTCCTGGCATCAAAGGAATGCGGGTGCATTCCTCTGCTCTTTGGGGCTTTCTTTCCTTCCTCCCCTCTTTCATTTTAAGCTGTTCCCAACCCTCGCTGAGGCAGGCTCAAAACTTTGACTCCTGAAGGCTGAAAACGGGAAGGTAAATAAGAATCACCCCAAAGTTAATTATACACTTAACAAGTCATGATTCCTCTAAGCCCGTCTCGTTCCTTGTGGGGGTCTGACTCATGGCTCTGAGCACTTGCAGTTGGCGATAATATCTTGCTGTAATTTGAATTAAACCACTTGTAGCAGCGCTCTGTTCTCTAATTTCATTTAGGCCCAGTGGGTGTCCTGTCTTCCTGGAATTTGTTGGCTATCTAATGAGAAGCAGCCCGGCAAACCCAGCTAATAAAGAAAGTCAAAGGCTGAGAAAGGGCTGTGAGAGGGGACCGTGGGGACCAAGGGAGGGGTTTGTAGGGCCATTGATACGGGCTCCTTGTGCATCAGGTGCTGTGTGAGCCGCATCCCTGCGGCCACCCCATCTGTGTCCCCCTGGTCCCTCCACAGCCTCTTGACCCAGCGCTGAGCTCCTAGAGCTCATCCCTCCCACCCCTTGGGCTCTGGGGTTTGATCCTTGCCATCTGCCTGAGTTTTCCCTATGAAAGGAGGA
>NDXB01001364.1:0-18197 GCA_002631895.1 Agapornis roseicollis
CTGTCCATGTCAGTGACAAAGATGTTGAACAAGACTGGTCCCAACACCGATCCCTGAGGGACAGTACTCGTCACTGGCCTCCAGCCGGACACTGAGCCATTGACCACAACTCTTTGCATGCAGCCATCCAGCCAGTTCTTTATCCACTGAGTGCCCACCTATCAAATTGATGTCTCTCCAATTCAGAGACAAGCTAGAAAACATCATTTCCCAATGATGAGAAATTTTAGCGACTTGTGCAGCTGATTAGCAAGCAATCTCTTTCATGAGGCTTAAAGTAAACTGTGCTGTCAGATCAGAGTAACTTGGAGGGAAAATCCACTGCTGAGGAAATTCAATCAGATTTGCTCCAAGATGTGACATCTTAGAAGGAGTCCCCAAGGAAAATGGGTTAGTCAACAAAGTGGAAGTGAAATTGTTCAAGGGATGCAATTAATGTAATTTGACAAATGGCTTTTACCTTCCCACACAGTTGTATGTGCATGCACAACACATTATAACTGTATTCAGGTTTATATATTTACATATAAACATGTATTTGTAATAAACAGTACTATATGAATACATATACATGTTTACACACACCTACCTACACACACTTCAAACAATACATTAAAATTATTCTACCAACACTATGTCTAGGGACATAGAACAAAAGAGTGAGTAGAATAACTCTCACTACAGGTATATTTTTACAGCAAGTAGAACATTCAGGGAAAACCCCTCAAACATACATACCTTAAATTTTAAGGCAGGTGGTTCTGATATGGTGGATGCTTTTAACCCACGTAACCTCTCTCTTGTCTCTTTCAACCTAGAAAATAGAGATCTTTCTGAGATCCAATAAAAAATAGAGCTTTAACCTCTCTGACCCAAACAGGCATTCCTGTGGGGTCCAGCAGTTTTGTCTGCTGGGAAGAGAGAGTGATGGCATTAGTATTTCTTGGAGGCAGCCCAAGTGATTAAAATCCAATGTATGTGAAATCTTGTTTCTCTGACCACAGACGGAATCAACCAAGACCTGACCATTTCCTTTTTGACCACCCCAAGCATCTGTCCACCCTCCTTCCTAAGGAGTAGGTGACTCACCTCCTTTTTTTTTTGCTGCTAAATCATCTTTTTTTTTTTAACTTTTTTCCTTTTTCCATTTTTTTTCTTTCCCCAAAACAAAGCCCCAGGAAACTCCATGGCCCAAGCATTATGGAGTTCTGTACTGTGGTGGAATATCTGGAGGGCAGTGTACCACCCTTTCAACTACCATTAAAAAAGGTTGTTCACCATTATTCTGCTTTGCCTGAACTTAAAAAGGCAGCTACAATATAAAACACTCACAATGGACTGACAAAACTGTCCCCAATCCCAGCACTAGAACATTATGACCTCTTCAGAGCAGGAAAACACCATTTCCTCAAGTCCCACAAAAGCATTATGTAAACAATTACACTACACTTAACCTGTGTGATCTGATTAGAAAGAAGCAAGTCTGGAGCTGAAACTTCCCAAAGACATCCCAGTACTTTCAAAAACATTTATACGCTTTAACAAACATGAATTGGTCTTAAAATAGAAGGCATGCAGAATTTGTGACTCTTGTGAACTGTTGTCAAAGGTTCACAATACATCTCACATGCTCTATGTTATTCTACAGTGTGGAATATTTATACATGCTATGACATGCTCTACTTAGGCATAAGCATGTCCAGAAATTCACTATGTGTTTGCCAACCACACAAAACTAGAAATTCAGAAGTTACAGAAACTAAATGGTGTATCTTTTATCATTTCAGACTGAGCTGCACTAAGATGGCTCACAAAATGGAGAGTGACTATATACAGAAGCGCTGGTATCAAATAATACTTGTATTACTGCAGATGCAACCCGAAGCACTCCCCTAAGGAGCTGGAGCATGCACGTGAAAATAGTAATTTTCCCCTGATCATATGCTAGTGGTATGCCTGCAGGGTCATCTTACCACTAGACAAGTTCATTAGGTTTCTTACTTCACTTCTCTCAGGAATATTGCACTTTATCCAGCCTTGCAGCTGATGCAGATGTCCTGTACCAACCCCTAATTATCACACACTGATTTCCAGCACAGCAGTAGATTTGATGCTATATTAATGCTTCCAAGATACCACCAATACTAAGACAGTTTTCAAGAAGGAATCAAAAAGAACTGTGATCATGATTTATCCTCACCTCCTACTTAAAAGATTGAAGCTGAAGTTGTTATTATTATTAGATTCTCTATCTATGGGTGTCTCACTAGCACCACAATATCCAGGTTAGGACAGGAAAGTCATCTGAACACTGTGGAGATACCATGATGATCTGCAAGGTACCCTAACACTGAGAATCCCTACTAACACTTGCAAGGTGCTGATACTGAGATCCTGTTTGTCACAGTGGACAGTGCTGCTTCGTGCTCCAAACGGCACAAACATTTCTATATGGCAGCAGGAAGCATCTAGTAAATGAACCGCAGTGAAGTAGCAACCCTGCAAGCCCAATTACAGCAATTACAATATCTGTACCTAGCTGGTGGAGCCCAATTTCCAAGCTAAGGCTAGGAGAATACTTCTCATTTTCCTCTAGAAACTTGGGAATTCACTGCTCAGGTTCAGCTCAGTATTACATCTCACTGCTCACCTGCAAGTTACTTTGTTGTGTTTCCCCTTAAGCATCTGGAGGGCTAATGGCCACAACACTTGCTCTTTTCTTCTGGGCTATGATCTGCTCCCAGTGCCTCTGGTCAGTGAGCAGTAGCTGGTTGCTTGGCTCTGATACAGCCCCATGTGGCTTCAGAGCTCCCATAGTACCAGCTCCCCCTGCCTGCTCAATCCTTTGTTTAGCATTTATCACTGCCATTCAGCACTGGCAGAACAACATCAGCCACAAAAGGTAACAAGCATTGTGGGTTCTTACAAACACTCAAAGGGCATCATCTGGGGCTGTGATTTTCTCCTTTAATGATCAGAAGTGGATGCATTACCGGTTTTTAGTTATGTGAAGTTCTTCAAGTAAACGTTGCTCTTCATAGCTCATCCAACTGTCTTGAAGTTCCTCCTCTTCCTTCTGCAGCAAGTGTTCATAAAACCTGACCGGGTTCCAGCCAGTCATGATGTCGTAGGTGATGACACAGCCCAGCGAGTGGGACACAATTGAGACTTTCCCTCCTTTCTCCTCAAACTCTGGATTCCGGGCACAGAAGAGTGTGTATAGCCGGTTCAGCTCTTGCTGCAACCCTTTCACTAGCTGTTTCAAGAAGATAAAGAAAGTTTAATACCAGTATCTTATCACTCCTGCTCATACATGTTCAGGATATATATTCATATATATTCAGGTCACTGTAGCACAGTGACCAGCTTCTTGAGTATGCATGTAGGATAAGGATGACAGTCAGTTCACTTAGGCTGGGGAGATGAGGCAAATCCTATGGCGAGCAGCAACAGCTTGGATGGCTGTTACTGGTTCAACTCTCCCCTCCAGACTCAGCAGCAACCACCACACAGGACAATTAGTGACCTTAGAATTGCTACACTACACAGTCCAAAGCACTAAATTGAAATAAACCCTTCAACAAATGACATTTGTGCTTAAAGTACTTAACAGTACCCTCTGAGGTGATCAATAGCAAGGTACTTGGTTTTCAGTAGCATTGCATTAGCACAACAGCAACTATTAACACAGGTGTATTTCTCTTCTTGCCTGCTTCTCCCTCAGTTTCCCTACCTTTTTAGAGCACTGAAGGTTTCTCCTGTTTCAGAGATTCATCTCCTTTTTTAACCTAAGGAGGCTGGAAGAAGCCTGAGTCACACATGATCTGAATTCAGCTCACATCTCTGCCACAAGCTTGGCACATAGCAAGTCATACTAGCTCTTCTCCATTTATCAATGTGAACAACAGAATTCCTGCATCAGTGTAAGGGGCTGGGAAGATAAATCCACTAAAATGAATATGTTCAGATACTACACTGACAGCCTAAATGGGCTCTGGGAAAATATCCTCTAATTGCTTTTAGATCTCTGTGAAGCATACTCAAGCTCATCAAGTCTTACATTATTCTTCCCACTGCTTGGCTACAAGGAAATGCAGCTTTCTGTCCTACTTTCCCTCCTACCACACTGCACCTATTGTAATTTCTTCTGAAAGAATTAGAATGAAATTATGCTGCTGAAGATTAAAAAGCCTCATTTCAGGCAAAAGGAAAATAGAGGAGGAGGAAAAGACACAAATGAGGAATGTAGAGCCATAATTTAAACATTTTATATAAACAATGCTAAGAAAACAATCTTCTGGCTATATGTTTCTAGGAGAGGTTTGGGGTGAAAAACAGGAATGCAACATGGTTCTCAAACATCATAGACTAATCCTATAGTAATACTGCAACAAAAATATACTCATCCTATGTTGACTGAGTCTCTGAGAAGCTTATCTGCTTCAAATCCTGCATCCAGGGTACATATGCATGAAAATATTCAGATTCATAGAAAGTATATTTTAGAGAGAAATGTTGGAAGCCATGAGATTTAGGAAACAACAGACAATGTAAAAAAGGCTGCTTTGCTTGTGAAACTGCATAGTAACCAAGCAATGCTTCCTGGCTATGGCACAAAGAAAACCAAACAAGAAATTGCAAATCATGCCCTTGTTAGAAGGAGGAAATTAAAGCTCTAGAACATGTAATTTGAACATGATTTTTCAAGACTCTGAATCATTACTGAATGTAAATATGAATGGCACTAGGGCTGTCAGCATTTGATACACATTTTGCTGAGAATCCACACATCAAACCCTGTGCCTAAAGCACTGTGAAATGATTAAGAAAGCCTTGCAACAGCTTAGTGAAACAAGTATCAGAATACCCATTTCCAAGTGGTTTTGACTGTGATGCTGCCTGTTCTTGCATTTGGTTCTATAGACACTTTGGGCACTACTTTCACACATGAACAAACACACAGAGGTTATAGCAAGATTTGGAACTGAAAACAGAAATCAGGAGTAGGTTTGGCTGGCTGGCATTTCCTCCTTTAAAAAGGTCTTGATTAAAACCAGCAGCCATACAGTGGGCACTCTGGATTGACTGGCTTCAGACTTGGCAGTGTAAAAAAAGCCAAGCAAACTACTGCTGGACTCATCACGGCCTCCAGCATCCATCAGGGAGATGAGTAATACCATCTGGTTTGAAAAAATCCTCTAGTAATATATTTCAGTGCCCCAAATATTTTCTCTTGTGGGAAAAGACACACAACTACTCATCTACTTCCCTCCACTTCTTGTTCCATAAAAAATATCACTTCAATGTCCTTCACAACTTGCTCAACAAGCCTATTTCCCTGCAAAAGTAGGTATCTTCCAGGAAGAATGATATTATATCAGTCTCCCCCACAGCCCATAGGCACAGTGCAGGTTATGTAATCTTCTGGCATCCTGACATTTCATTACAAAAATCCTGTTCTCTTGCAATCAGGGGGCATAGGACAGAGTATTCTGGATAGGCCAATCCTATTTTTCAACTGTCCTGCTCCTTAGAAACATGCTGCTATTGAGACAGCAACTAAGAAATTGTGCATCAATTTTCAAATAGCCGCATATTTGGAAGTCTGTAAACCACAGTCCAAGCATTTAATTCAACTAAATCATCTGATCCAGATTGGTTTTAAACTCGGAATCACTTGTTACCTAACTTAATTGTAGAGGTAGAAGGTCCCCAGTAGTAAAGCCTCCAGATTTTCAAGCCCCATGAATGGTCTGTTTTACTGCTATGAGAGAAAGAGAAGCCCTCCATCTGCAGTGAGCACTTATGGACATTTCTGTCTTGCCAACAGTTCTGTATCAGCACTAAGATTAGAAACTGAACACTTTGGTATATAGTAAGGGGGGAAAAAAGGAAGAGAAAAGCATATTCATTTTAACGCATATTCATTTTAAGTCCCAACTAAAAAATTATTTGGTTAAGCAACCGCCTGCAGGTCCATGCATTATCATCCTTAGGAAGCACCTCTGTTTCTGCCAGGAAACAGGAAAGCAGGAATTATTCAGGAAAACAGAAAATGGAACAGTGGAATGCAGCATGACCAGACCCCTCTCACTTGCCATCTCCCCTCTTGCCTCCTCCCTCCAGGCTGTCACCTTATTTTGGAGACCAGTAGTGCTGAACATCCAGAGCCATGTCTCCAGCCCTCACAGCTGGAGGTCTTTGGCAGTGCTTGTCTTTGGCAGCCCCACAAGCAGAGTTTTCCACACAAAAGGGCTAGAGTTTCCTTGAGTTTCTTCCCAACCCATATTACCATCTCTTAAGGCTTCTCCCCCAGACTAAACAAGCTCAAATATCTCATGAAGGAATAATGTGGCAGCAGGAGACCCAGGAGGTTGTTTTTCACCTGCACAGCTGCTCCCACAAACCCTGCTTGCTGCTTCGACTGCTAACCTGCTGGCTGCTCCGCTCTGCTTCACATCCCTCAGCTCTTCCAGAGGACCGTGAAATCCAGCAAGCTTATATACCTGTTACTGAACAGACCAAACCACCGCAGCAAAGGGAGCACTTCCTAATTCTTTAAAAACCAGCCATATCAAATCCCTTTCTCACAGCTGACCTTTCTACCCAGCGTTAGTTTACCATCAGCTGAAGAAAAGGCAGTATTTCAAAGAAAGGTAAAATCTTTGCCTTAGAATAATCTTCCAGAGTTCTTCTGCTCTTTCCTAGAAAAGTCCCTTTCTCCTGTTCAGATTTTTAGGGAAAAATTCCCTAAGCACCTTTTTCAGACCAACTGTTTCGGTACAAAGGTTTTGTGGAGGATTAAAATGCTACAAGCCTTGTAGATGTACGACTGCAAATACTCACAGATATCTAGAGAAAATGAAATACAAATAAAGCAGGACTTTACTGGAGCCTTTAATGCAACCATGTTTCTGAGACTGATTTTATGGCAAGTCATAATCAGGCACATGAAGCACCTCACAATGCTCGAGCTAGAGCCCTTACGGACTATTAAATTTTCAGACCTGCTCAAGCCACAGACACTCCAGACAGGCTGTGATACAGACTGACAGAGCAGCATCCAAGAACTAGACATGCTCCTTGCATGTTCTATGCTGATCCCAAAGGGTAAGGGAGAGAGACTTGATTTCCAGCAGTCAATGACCTCAGCAAAATGGGGGGAATGGATTAAAAATGCCACCAGACAACTCAGCAGATGTGTATGAAGCTGCTCTCCTGTGAAACTCTTCTGGGATTGTGTTTCATTTCTGCTTCATGAAAAGGAGATCGATTACTACACCACTAGTTTCCTGAAGCTCCCTTTATCAGCTGAAGTTTTGCCAATAGATCTTCATGCAGGGAACTCAAGACCACAGGATCAAATTTCTCAGAAGACATCAGTTCATACTCTGACAAACTGAGGTTAAACGCTCTGTGCCCTTCATAAACCAAATTAAAGGCAAAGTAAGGAACAGTCTTTCTGCACATTCATGGAGAGCCATCATGACAGCTGTGCAATTTGAGGGGAAGCCAAAAACTAGACTGCTGACCAGGAGACAGGCTGTTGCACTTGATCACACTAAAAGTCCTCTATGTTTTCCAGCTGAATGCCTGCTTGGCATATGGCTTCCAAGAAAGCAGAGAATAACAGCCCAGCTATTCCACCCATTCATGAATCCTGGGGATGAGGGCATGTGTTTTATAAAGACAAGATGGGAGGCTGAATCTGATGAGACATGCCTCTGTCATCTGTGGCAGAAGGAGCTGCAGCAAGGCTGATAATACGAGCAGAAAGATCATGTCTCTACCTATCTCTTTCGAGCTGGGTAAGCCTGAACTGCTGGATCATGATGGGGAGCAGGTAATTGCATAAGCAGTGAAACATGAAGAGCTGCTGAAACCCTTTAGTGCAGAACTTTAACAGCATTCTGTGCTGAGCTGGGAAAGCAAACCTTTAAGTCCCTGGCACCAGCATACAAAACAGATGTTCATTCCTCCTCTGATGCAAAAGCAGCCTTGAAAGATGCCATCATAAAAAAGCATGCCTGTTTCTTGCAAAGCACAAGGTAAGCTGACTTTGTGCATGGTGGACAGATACTTCCTGGACCCACACCAAGGAGTTCCAGGCTGTTCTGGTTTCAGCTATAACAGTTAATTTTCTTCCTAGTAGCTGGTGCAGTACTGTGTTTCGGCTTCAATCTGAGAACAACAATGCTGACAACACACTGATATTTCAGTTGGTGTCAAGTAGCCTGATCAAGGACTTATCAGTCTCATGCTCTGCCACTGAGGAGAGGCAAAAGAAGCCAGGAAGAAGCAGAGATAGGACACCTGACCCAAACTAGCCAAAGGGGTATTCAATACCACAGCATGTCATGCCTAGTATATGGGGGGAGCTACCCAGAAGGGACAGATCACTGCTCAGATTGGGGTGGGCATTGGTCAGTGGGTGGTAAGCAATTGTATTGGGCATCACTCATAATTTCTTCTCTTGCTATTTCCTACTACCACTAATGTTGGTATTCTTTCTATTGTCACTACATTTTACTTTATTTTAGTTATTAAACTGTTTGTATCTCAACCCGTGAGGTTTAAATTCTTTTGATTCTCCTCCCCATCCTGCCCGGAAGTGGGGAAGAGGGAGTGAGCTAATGGTTGCATGGTGCTGAGTTACCAGATGGATCTAAACCACAACACAGGCAGGAAGAAGAACTTCACCCCCAACTCGTTCTAGTGGGCAGAGCATTGGGCTTGAAGGGGCTGAATATTCAGTGCATGCCAAAAGTACCAGGGTAGAAGATGACATTTTCCCCTCAATATCCAGGAAATCAATTTTTTCAAGAAAAGAAGGAAACAAAGCCTCTGCTGAAACCTTAAGCACAGAAGTAATGCAGAGCTTGCACTGCTTTTGCTCAAATCCTCAATGACCTGCTTGCTGCCAAAACTTGGACAGAGCACTGCCATCCTGATTTCTTTGGTCTGTCAAAGCCAACAAAACCACTTACTCTCCTCTTGGGCTATGCTGATTGTCCTCTTCTGAGCTCTGACTGCTCTCAGCTCTGATCATGCCCTTCCTGTAACTTTCAGAGGTCCTTTCTCTCTGCTGTCTCCACAGAACCCTCACCCACTGGACAGCTTGAAGCCCAAGAGGGAATAAAATAACAGGCAGCTACATATGAAAAAGGAATGGAGGAAACTTGACCTCTGTGATCCCTCCAGCTTGAATAGCGTGACTGTTTTGGTAGGCTTCGTGGGAAAGGAATTTTAAGGAGATCTGAGGAACTCTCAGTTTTGCAAGCGGCTCCCTCCAAACGTCAAGAGAACTTCAGGAGAAAGCACAAACTCACTTGAAATTCAGCAAGCAGGCAATAAGAAGGTGTGTGAGCCAACTTGAGGTAGAAGAAGGTCCTTGAAACCAATGAAAGCGCTGCAGCTCAAGGATGGATTGTAAAGGACTATGAAAGCAAAGATAAGGAGTGTTTCCTTATGTGAACCAGGAGAACATGCCAGCACACAATGCAAAGATGATAAGACTGTTGACCCTCCAGAATACAACAGTCATTTTGTTCTCTGGTGGCATCACTGATGGATTAAAAAAGAGTGTCATAACAACAGACCAAGAGGCCAGAACTCAGCTGTGTGTCTTAGTGACACACAGAGAAGGAACTGCTGACATGTCCCAAACTGAGAGTCTCTCTCAGTATTCATTTTGCTGTTGAAAACCTGAGACTAACCCATTTTCAACCAAGTCACTGCATTCAAGACTAAGTTCAGGTTCAGAGAGAACAGTAACCCATCACTTTCTAACTGAGAATACATTCAAGGACAACCAAATAAGTTAAAGCAGCCATGAAAGTGCCACCAAGCAGCTCCTCGAATATGAGGCTCAACAGAACAAGCAAACCCAGTGTTAATTTAGTCTTCAGGTAAAAATTTCCTGCCTTACATCCCTCTCATTTTCAAACACACCTAAAACAATTGCCTTTTATTGCTGAAAGCAGTGTGTAAGAGCAGGACATTTCCACTGCAAAACCTCCTATCAAAGGCAGATGATGAAAGCTGCAGGAAAAGTTAACATCTGTCTAAATTTCAAGAGTTTAGTCATTAATTCTGCCTTTTTAATATGAGTGTAGTAGCAAACCATAAAGCCATTTTAAGTGAAGTCTGTCCAAGGGAGCAATACTATGTTGGTTGCATCACACTGCATTCCCATGTCCTCCTACAGTCTGTAATGTCACTCCAACGCCAAGCCCACAGCCACCACATCCCAGACCCTGGCTTCTTCATTTCCTGTCCTCAACTGGTGAGAAACATTCAATACCCACCACATTTTCCTGCTCTTTAGAAGTGGCACTAAATCTTTAGTGATCTTGGGGTGATGGATGTAAATAATATTTATCCTGTACTAAAGGCATTTCCTGCCAAGACATATCCATAATTTACACAATTACAATCAGCCTGCAAGTAAATACAGTGAAGATCAGTAAAACAAGCACTTGGATATAGTACTGGATATAATGACAGTGACAACAATAAATTTACTATGCATGGATTAGTCTTTCAAATCTCTTACAGCTATTTATTATTAAAGAAATAGGAAGCTTCAGTGACAGAGATGTGAAATGAAGTCACTCACTGAAGACACTAAGAACCAAGATTAAGTTACCATAGACAGCACTAGCGAGGTCAGAATTAAAATGTGAAATGATTGTTTATGTAGAAACAGGCATGTGTGCATTAGAATATCCATTAATTGCTCTTCCTTATTATCTGCATAATGTTTAAAGAGGGTTTCAGGACAGTCTGTGGACCACTGTACAGATGAGGACCTGCACTGTACAATTCACCTGCAGTCACACACAAACATCACAGCTGAATCTATTAGGTGCAGACATCCTTGAGAGTGAACTTCAAGACCAGACTGATATGTTCATAGGGCTGCACTGAATTATTAATACCTGCCTGCTATCACATTACATGTCAGAAGTCAGAAGCACCTTTTGGACATTCTACCATGCTGCAAAAGAAACAATGCTTGAAATCAGAGAGGAGGTCATCCCCCATGCTCCTGTAACATTTAGCAGAGCAATTCAGCTCCATCTGAAACAGCTCTCTGTCCTCCAATGTGAAAGCCAGTATGACAAGGTTTCTTCTCCCTTGAAAGAAGATAGTTGTTTAAGAGTGGTCAAAAGCCTTCAAGCAGTTGTTATGTTACTTCCAGATGTGGGGAAAATCCTTGGAAGTAGAAAGAAAATTCATATCAAAGTACTGTTGAATGTTGTCAGATGAATAGTAGCTTTACTCTTCTCTAGGTTGAACTCACTGCATTGCTCAATCTATTTCACAAGGGCAGAGCAAAGTTTTATTAGCTCTTTTTGAGATACTTTCAGAATTTCTGGATGGAAAGTGTTAGGAGTGCCCACAGCATACAAAGAATCATGTTGGCATGATGAAGTGGCAAGCAGGAATACTAATTCCAAGGACACGGGATTATGCGAATACTCGAAGGCAAGGTTACAAGGTTCATTTCCACGCTGGAACGAGCACTCAGAACAAAGTGCCACAAGGAACATGTGAAAAACCACCAACCTTGTCCAGAAGAATGCTCAGTTTGATACAGCTGCATTTAAACTCTGCAAAGTTAGGTCACAGAATATAAAGCAGGATAAGGAAGAGTAACAAAAAACTCCCCAAAACACAAACCCCAAACCAAAACAAGTCTCCTTTCTGCAAGTAAAGGCAAAATGAAAGGTGAAAAAAACATACAAAACCTATTTATTGACTATGAGCTTCACACAGCTCCTAAACAAGTGAGCAGAATCACACAAGAAGTCGCATCCCTGACAACTCACTGGCAGAACACAAACTTTGTAGCCGAATGAACAAGAAAACCTTCATCCCAAACATTTTGACTGCAATAACAAAGATGCATTTCAGAAACCTGTTCTTCAGGGTCTTAACATCTTTTCTGAAATAGCACTTCTGGTTTTTTGACAAATACTTGAAATTCAAATTGTACAACTTTGCTTTGAGAAGTTATAACATTTATCAGTGCAGTCTGAAAGTATGATCAACTTGTGTGTTGACTGCTGCAAGCACTTCAAGAAAATTCACTTAATTTGGTGAAAAAAACCCCAAACTTGGCCTTTTGCAATGAGATCTAAGCACAGCTACAGCACTCATGCTATTTGCCAATTCTTGTACCTGAGGGATGGTGATAAACCTGCAAAACTACTGTTCTAACTGAGCAATGAATTGAATTTTTCAGGCACTGCTGGACAGCATACTTGAACTTTATTCACTAGGCTGCTTCCCATAAGAGGTCCACACCATGCCAAGCCTCTAACACAGCTTTAAAAAAAATTAAATAAAGTAAATAAAATCAATTTTGAAGCTGCCAAGAGTGTTCACCACTTGCCACGATAGTTCTTGCTCAGTTCCCCATCAGACAGAGAAACCCTATACAGAGCGGAGAACCAAGGAGTCCTGAACTTCGCATTACTGAATGACAGCAGAAGCACAGCTTTTGCATATCTATTGGCAGTGCTAACAGGCTTGTAATGATTTCACCACCATTGCTACTATCAGGAAAAGTTCTTAGGTAGTTTAGGTTTAAGAATTACATTGCCAGTCTAAAGAACTTAAACATACCTAATTTTAATGAACGGTAGCATCAAATCCCCGTATAAACTTTGAAAGTCTCTCTCCCCCCACCCCAGTCTAATAATTCATAGAGCACCAAGTCTGCAAAAAGATTACCACTACTCCATACATAATGTGATTCCTATAGAAACTAATCCTAAAACCCCCACAGGGGTTTTGCAGTTAAGTGTGATACACAAAGGATGCTACTGAGGTGAAGTACTGTACATGCAGGGTCAGGTTGGATGGGTCTCTGAGAAACCCAGTCTAGTTGGAGATGTCCCTGATAATTACAGAGGACTTTAACTAGATGTATTTTAAAGGTCCCTTCCAACCCAAACCATTCTATATTTTACAGGCTACTTTATGATTTATTCAAGGCTTTTCCTCTCTGATTAAGGGGGTCACTCTATGGCTGCACAAAAGCACACATGTGCCTACACACATGTGGCAAGGTAAGATGGGAGTGTCCAGTATACCAACAGTCCCTAACAAACAGGTAACTGAGGGTCATCTTGTTTTTTCCTGCAAGGCAAATACACAAGTGCATTAAAACTAGTTCAGGAATGTTTGTACATGCTGCCATCCCACCTGAGTTCAGAACTGACAAAAAATAAGTGACAAATGTCTACGGATTTTGCAAGAGGTAAGAATAATCTCAAGTCTATGGCCTCCCATTGATCTGAATATGCAGTTGCAAGAAAACCCTGTAAAAAACCCTTCACATTTCCAAGCTCCCATTTTAGATAGTTATTTCTGCTCTAAATAAATTCCACTGATTGTACTTTTTGCTGTTTCTTTATTCCTCTCACTCTTAAAATTCTGTATTTTAATTACTATAGATGACCACTACATACTTGCAAAGTGCTTGCATTCTTCATGCAGGGTCTCTCAAAAGGAAAAATTCCTTACACTCCTAAGTCCAATTTGTTTCAGCCTCTATGCCCTGCTCTGGTAAAAACAACATAAAACCACACTTACTTCATCTCTGTAAAGAGGACTGGTGTAATACATGATATCCATTGCACTGCTGTTCAACATATCCCTTAAACCTCGTACTTTATCTGGAGTAATGGAGTCCACAGTGTCTGAGGGAAAACAAAAATAGAGACTCGAGTTACATGCAGGAGAATGATAAAATCCAAACAAGGCATGGGCATAGAACACAGCATGAACTTGTGGGGACAATTTTGCAGCCTGCAGCAGAAGAAGCAAGCAATATACCTTCATCGAGGGTAAGCTTTGATCTCCATTCAACTGGAAGAAATTCAGCAACCATTGAGATATCAGAAAAATATTTTTCTTCAATTTTTCTTGCAGCATCTCGCATCCTACAAAAAAAAAAAAAAAGAAAAAAAGAACATGTTCCTGTAAAGGCTACTGTTGGTGCTCTTTATCAAACACAGCAAACACGTTCAGCAACAACACATTTCTTGCATTACTACTTTTCAATGCTTACTAGCATAGCTAATTACCTCAACCTCATGCTTTTGTTATGAAGGACTTAAACTCTCATATAATGAAAAATTCTGTGCATTACATTAAATACATTACACTATCAGCTTAACATAAACCATGTATCTGAAAGATAACTTCACTCTGGCGGGTTTGGGGTTAAAATGTGACTGAAAATTAAGAATTTGACCACCAGCGTGAAAATTTTGAATCACTGAAATCAGCCATTAGGTACTTTGCAACATACATAAAAATATTAAAAATATTGCTTGAAAAGCCAGAATTTTATTTTAATTTTACATACCAAATTGGAAAGCTTGAGAGCTCTCAGAGTGAGAAACAGTATCACTTATTAGTTTTTCAACGTGCAGCAGCAGATGAAAAGGCTAACTGTTCTTTTAAAAGACTTTTAACTTTTAAAGCGTATCTGAATATGAACATTGATGCACCTCCCTCAAGGGATGTGAGAAACTTAAAATACCTAATCCCCAAAGTATATCTGGCCCTCTCTGTTTGGAGGAAAAGGAAAATAATGGCATATTAAAAAAACCAAACTACTTTACTCATTGTGTGCATAACCCATCAGTAAAGAATTACACCCAGCACGAAATTATAAAAGATAGTAAGATACCTGTGCATTCTATCAAAATCATTAGGCAACCAAACAGTGAAAGTGTTGTATTTTCCTTTTTTCCCTTTACATGAATCTTGACTCCCAATGGTATTAGCATTTTTGAAGATGAACACAACAAACTAAATCTGACCAAGGGGCCACAGTGCTGGGTTTTCAGGAGCTGGTTCCCAGTTCCAGGCAGCAGAGGGATTTTTATTTGAGGCAAAGCCCAGAGTTTCAATATTTATTTTCCCATTTTCAAAGCAACCCCCTTTTAATGACTGCTATACCCAAAGGCATGACAACATTAATCTCCCATCTGTACTTCCATCAGTCCTAATACGGTTTAGTAAGTTTAACTCCGTAGCTGAGATACCTTCCTTGAATATAATACTCCTCTGCTCTCCTTCAGTAGAAATGAGACAGTTTGAGTCACTAGCAGTACCTAAGGCAGTAATCATTTAAGCTGCTTCATTTGATGAGCACTTTCTGCATTAACACAGCACCCCTATATAAACAACTCTGCCAAGTTTCAGGTCCCTTTAAAACTAAGTCAAGAGTACAGAGCAGATAGCTGCAAGATGAAGTCAGGACCTGCCCAAATCTCCCCCATGAGGTTCCACTGGAGGTGAAAATACGAATAAAAAGTTAGAAGTATTGACCAAACTTGTTCTTAACCTCCCAGGGTAGCTGTAGTCCTGTTCGGACACAGGTCGCTAGCAGGATTTAGCCTGTGTAGAAGAGCTGAAGGCAGATATGTCTGATGGAACAAGCATAGAGATGAATTTCAGCCATCACAAGCAGCTGCCGAGTTCTGCAGAAAGATGGTGGCTTCGGGCAAAATGCCTTCTATGTTTCTACTTCAGCCTTACCAGCTGCACAGCAAAAGGAACACACTTCACTGAGGAAAAAGTATGAAAGCCAATGCCTTACAAAAACATTTTGTACAAAGATAAAGAATACTCCTACTCTACCATGGGTTTTTTTTCCCCAGGAAAGGCCCACTATGGTACTAAAAGAGCAGCTGAACAGTGTACTGAATTTTTGAAGCTGGTAGTCAAAACACACTTTTCCATAACTGAAACCTACTTTCTAAGGTGGGAAAAAAAAGAGGGGGGAATAAAGAAGGGGAAGAAGGAATATCCTTTCTTCCAAAGCCATTATCGATGGCCTGACCAAAGAGCCAAGAAATGCAGATTATCAGCATCTCTGTTTTTAAAGCCTGGTTTGATTGCAGTCCTAGTCTCTAGTTTAAAGAAATGGCAGAATGTCCTTCCCATGATGGTGGGGAGGTAGGGGAAATATTTCAACAAGAGGATCTGCTTAAATCAGAGTTGATTTAAGGCCGGAACTGACCTAGCCTTGCAAAGCACAAAGCAACCCTCTGAGCTATCACCCCACACAACATGCCTCTCAGGATGCTTGTGTGAGAGCCAAACTTCAGCCACAAGGAATTTGTGGATTATCAAGAAGATAAAAATTCAGCAAATACATTAACATTCCTAGAGTCTCTGAGTAACCAAAAGAGAAACACACTCATTTGAACAAAATCATAGGGTTACTAGTACCAGGAAATGTAGGGACCTAAAATCAAAATGACTATTCTTTGGAACAGTCCTTTGGTATTGCCAAGACACCTTAACTTTTGCTGCATGAAGGAGTATGGTGGCTAGCTAGATGAATTCAGAAACAGTTAAGTTTAGAAGGAAACCAGGCAAGCAGCAATCCAAAATCCAATTCTAACGCTTCCAGGCTTAAAAGCACTAAAAGCATAAAAAGGTTTTATGAATAAAGCATAAAATTGTTCCACACAACAACAATTCTGCTAAGTAAAGGAACTAGTAAATAACCCAGTCCTAACAGAGTGGGAAAGAACATCCAAACTATTTACATACCATTAGCAGCTGTAAACTTTACAAATACCTGCTAGAGCTACTGACATCCCCATCTTCAAATACCTATAGGTTTTCCTCCTGTTCTAAAGGATTCAGGTATTACCAAACCTATTAACAGGCAATCTGACACAGGATTTTTTTAACTGAAAGTTTCCTTTCTAAAGTGAAATATAAGAGTTTGGAAAAAAACAGTGCAGCCTAGCAATTCTGCCAGAGCTTTTGGAAAAAGCTTCAAGTCTCCTCCTAAAAGCAGTGCCAAGCTTTTTCCTTATCCAAAATTCTGTGAAATGCACTGGGATCTGGAGGGTTCCTGTTCATGTCAGCTGAGATTATCCAGACATGGTCCAGCTTCCAGCAGGTCCCAAACTTAGAATCACAGAACGTTTTGGGTTGGAAGGGACCTTCAAGATCATCCAAGTTCCAACCCTTCTGCCATTGGCAGGGACACCTTCCACTAGACCAGGTTGCTAAAAGCCCCGCCTGACCTGGCCTTGAACACTGCCAGGGAACTTCTGCAGGAAAAATTTCTGGTCTGTTTTTCCAAGTAACAGGACAAGAGGAAACAGCCTCAAGCTGTGGCAGGGGATGTTTATACTGGATATTATGAGAAATTTCTTCATCAAAAGGGTGATCAGGTTTTGGAACAGGCTGCCCAGGGAAGCAGTGGAATCACCAGCCCTGGATGCGTTCCAAAAATGCGTAGGTGAGGCTCCTAGTGACATGGTTTAGTGGTGGACCTGGCAGTCCTGGAGTAAAGATTGGACTTTATGAGGCACTGGAATGGGTTGCCCAGGGAAGTTGTGAGTTCTCCATCCCTGGCAGTGTTCAAGGTCAGGCTGGACAGAGCCTTGGGTGTCATGGTTTAGTGTGAGGTGTCCCCACCCATGGCAGCGGGGTTGGAACTTGATGATCTTAAGGTCCTTTCCAACCCTAACTATTCTATGATTCTATGGACGGTTATGGACAAACATTCAAAAGCACACAAAACCAAACTCCAATTCTGCATGCTCCTTTAGGCCTTGCAAAATACATTGTTAGAAGTGCATAAGAGCTCTGTTTTGTCAAATTCGTATTAATTGCCACCTCACTGATGTCAAATCAAATACGCAACAATTGCATTTCTCAATGTTTTGAGCATGCTCCTCCACTATGATACACTGCATTGCATGCTGACCTTAAGAAGACAAATTACTGATTGAAGGTTTTGCTAATCATGAACTATATAATTACTAAAACATTTAATTGTTACGCTTTTCATTAAACTTCCTGAAGCAATCCAGCGCTACAATCCAAACACTGTCAGAGGTACGATTATCCTCTCTTTTGTTACTTTACAGCAGCAATGTCCTGATTACAAGTATCATGGAGGCATTGAAATTCACCAGCAGAACAATTCCCAGTGCAACACATCTCATTTACAGTGAATGGCACTGTACAACAGCTCCCACTGATTCTGATCAACAGTTTGATATTATAAATTCTAATGAAACCTAGTATAATTGCCAAGCAATGTGGCTATGCTAACATCAAAACCCCATCATACATATGTGCTTGTCCTGGGTTCAGCAGTTGCAGTCAGTTTTTCTTCTCTTTAGTAGCTGGTGTTTTGA
>NDXB01001365.1:0-70046 GCA_002631895.1 Agapornis roseicollis
AACTGGATGACCTTAAGGTCCTTTCCAACCCAAACTATTCTACGATTCTGTGATTACGAACTTTTCTATCACCTCTCTGCTTTTATATTTTTTTTCACATAGTAATTCCAACTGCATGATGAAGTTTCTGAAGAAACAGCAAACTTCTGAAGAGAAGCCTGTGTTAGTTTATTTGCTTTCTGTGAGAAGCTGTTTTGCAGTTACCATGGCAGCATGGTCAGCAGAACACAGGTCAAGCTGCACTTTGGGGTTTTCTGCCTCATTTTCCCATCTGCAATACCAGGACCACAGCAGTGCCCTCCTTACAGGCACTTTGGAGGGACTAAGTCACTACTGTAACCTGGTACGCACTATCAGACCTCACTATCACTGACACCACAGTAATTTCTTTTCTTAAGGGGATGAAGTATACTGAGGTTAAGTGTCTTGAGCAAGTTAGGAAAGCCAATGCAGCTGAGCCATTTTTGCTTTATTGGTGTAACCATAAACTTGACCATGGAAGGTGTTTACAGAAACAGAAAGCTCTTATTGATGTCCTTGCAGACATACAGAAGATAAGAAGCTGTTAGTGGCAACTGTAAGCCTGGGTATAATATACAGTGATCACACAGTATATTATTTACTACATACATCTTTCATTCTCAGTCTGGCCACACAGTTACATGCTGGCAGCAACACTTGCTAACTTCTCTACTTTTTATGTGATGCAGGGGGAAGAATGTCCCTGTCTTGTTTAAGTTCAACCTTAAAGTATTTAGGGAGGAAGAAAAGGACGGCCTGGGCTCAGTTATTCATCATTGAATTTTTGCACCACGATCTGTTCTGGCAAGTGAGAACAAACAGGGTGAGAAGCTCAGATGAAGATAACTCTGCTTGCTTAGTTTTCCCATGAAGCTGCAGGGAGATTGGAATCTTGGAAAGATCCAAAATGAAAAAGTACAAGCCTGATGACAAAGTCCATGCAGTTGCTGTTTCGCGTCTACAGACAAGGGCAGTGTTGTTTAGTATTCACAAATAAGAACTTTTACTAATCTGTTTTTAAGACTGACTTTATGCCACTTGCCATCCGGCAACTCCATTTTAATTCCTAACAAACCAACAGTTAAAACCAACACAAAATACCAGGGGAACAGAGAGACTTAAAAGAAAGCAGGTAAAAGTGGTATTTCCAATTCTGCAAACACATATTTAACTGGGTGCAACGTATATAGGGAGTACTCATCTGTGCTCATTTATACTGCATCACTGTCAGCAGGATTAAAACACCTCTATAAAAACCTTGTGTACGTGACAGCCAAGGTCATTTACAAGTATCTGAAGGTTGTACAGAAAGAGGGTGGGAAAGATTTGTTCAAGCAGCAACAGTGAAATTAATAGTGTGAAAATAAGAAAGGGCAAAGCTCCTTGACAGTGAAATCAATTTGGATGTAGAATAATCTGCCCCAAGGGAAGTGCAAAGCCTGGATCGTTTTCACATTTAAAACAAATCTGCTATTCTTAAGTACTGTGGGGAGTAACACTGCAGTGCTGGGAGAGAATGGGGCGGCCAAGGGAAAAGAGCTAAACAATAAGCCTTTCCCAGGTCTAATGTTTGTGTTTCTGTGAGGAGACGCTCTCAGATCCAGCTAGGATCCAGCATGGGATCACATGTGAACCTGTCTCAGCATCCTTAGTGCAACAGTGACAAAAAAGCCTCAAAGATCAGTGGAACACTGGTGCTCACTTGGCAAAGTTTTGGGACTGTCAGATCATCAGACCAGACCCACAGTCTTTCCTACTGTGTACACTGTAGGACCTCTATCTGCTTGATCTTCAAACCTCAGTTTTGGTCAGATATTTTGTCATATCCTTCTCTTAACTCTGATTCCCACTTTACTGCTGGTGCTTCTTTAGATTTACAAGTGAAATTGTGGGTTTTGGTCTCCTTTGTGCAATCATTTGAATTGTCTCACTGATAAATAAAGCTGCAGAAGGTTTTTGCTATCTGTGGTGTTAAAAAAAAAAAACATTCTCCTTCATCACTGTTTTTTGGTATCATTTATTTGTGCAAAAAAGTGCTGTGAACTTGACTTGTACAAGTGTAAATGGCTGCATGAAACAGACCAAGAATAAGTTGTATAAAGATCTTACACTTATTTTGTGAAGCAGCATTGGAGAAAGATGTACAGTGCCTACATGTTTTCCAGCTATTCAGTGAAAGATAATTGGACTGCTGACTGGGGTAGCAGGCTGAATCACAGCACAGGTCTGGCTTAGGTGAATCACACCTGGGTCATGGTTTTCATCTAAAACATTGGTTTGTTTGAAGACTAAAGGCATAGGTGAAGAGAAACAAAGTCAGTCTCTAAGAGACTGAGGTTTGTGTAGGAGGTGAAGTTCCTACATCTCCCAATAATGCATCTTGTGCTACCGGTCTCACAGGCAGGATATCAAATTAAATGGTCTTTGGCATTGACCAAGGTTGGTAGTTCCTTATCATGTCCCAGACGGGGATTGTGAGTCACTAAGTTGATCATAACTGAACTGCTTGAATTTGAATGAGCCAGAAATAAAGACGTGAGACTGCGTCATCTTGATGAGTGTTAATGCTTAACTCCACTCTTCTGGAGCTTTGTGTGAACTCTTACTAAAAGAAAACTTTGTTCTGCTCTGGTTCTTTGACAAATTCTGTTGCCAACACTATACATGCTTTTTCCCATCCACTCTGTTAGAAGAAGAGGCAAGTAACTATGGCATCAGCTATACATATGTGAAAAATTCCTGCCATTTAATTAAGGGCATTAGACAATAAGCCATAAAAATACCACACACATTGAGTTAAACTCAGCACAAATATCTGCTGGAACAGCTTAGGAAGAAAGCAACTAAATCTCATCTATAAACTTCGGCATTCTACCTGTGATAGGAAAATTTCACTGTATCATATTTAATCTTTGACCAATTTACACATTACACCTTTACATCAGTGATTCTTTTAAGCATTTCTCTTACCTAAGCAGGGATGGCACACACTTGCTTAGGGATGGAAAACATTGATACTGCAATCCCTAACATTATGGCCACCTAAGAAGCAATATTATAAATAAACTCCACACAATTATCAGGCTAAAGAAACTGGAAAATCTATGAAATACATGTATTTAAATAGCTCATTAATGTAAGAAAATACTCCATCAGTATTTTCTTTGACTGACAGCTGCCAATAGGCAGAAATAACCCAAAAAACCAAGTTCCTTAAGGCATGCCAGTTTCTTGCTAGAGTCAACACTACTATTGTGGCATAAAATAGAACTGAAGACTCACTTGCTTTGCTTTACTATTGACTGTGACCTGGGCCTAACAGGCACTAGTATTAAATTATTGCATGTCTTTGTGGAATGCCTCAGTATACCCTGGAGCATCGAGACACTGTACAGTTAAATTTTCCTGTCTATATGCTGTTTTATCATCTGAATTTCATTCGATTACTTCAGCACATGAATGAAGTAGTTGCTGATGACAGCAGTATTTCTAATGCACTTTGCAGAAGTGCTGACCAGAATATGTTCAGCTCAAGGGGAACGGTCAGGGTAGCCCAATAATATGGGCTGAGGTTAAATCAGAAGTGCAGCCACTGTCTGGCACCAGCTCCAACCATCATGAAATGTGAAGACAGGACTACAAAAGATGTGAAAATGCATGAAAGAGCAAGGGCAGATGGACAAATGAGTCTCCTTTAAGATGAAAGCTGCACTGGCAGGAATGATGCTGGGATCTGGTTCTTCCATGTCACTTTATGCTACGCTCATTTCTGAGGTCTTGCAGCATTTGTGAGAACTTTTATCCAACAGAGAGAAAACCAGAAGCAAGAGAGGAACGAAGTCAGATGGAAAAAGCAATTTGTTTCTCCTCCCTGTGCTGGGCAATTTAACACTGAAGTTCTGGAGAGTATCTTCAGACCTACTCATGCCCTGTGCCAACAGACCTAATGCTGTGCCCCTGGGCAAAGCAGAAAACACTGTTGCTCAACAATTTGCTTTCAATAATTTCCACCAGCTTTTTTTTTGACTTCTTATAAGGATCTACATTTAACAATGAATTAGTGAGGAATTCTTGCAGCATGATTTCACATTACGTCCTTATCCTAGTCATTCATTCCCATTTTATCCCAGAGGAAGCATTCTTGAATGACTTCTGAACAGTTACAACTAAATTCCAACACCGTAGAAACAATGGTTTTGTGAAAGATTTTATGCCAATTAGTAATGGAGATGTAAACTGAGACATTTTACAACATGAATGATTTCCAAAGCTTATTTTAAGGTGCACACATGAAAAATCATTCTCATTCTTTGCTTACAGCAAAGCAAATTTCAATCAGTCTGAGACGGGGGAGTGTACAGTAAAATACTGATTCACAACTCTAGCAAATAAATGACATGCAGAGTGATTTTCTATATAAAGCTCAGTTCTGAGTAGCAGGGGATTTTTTTCTTGTCTCTCGTTTTCTCACCTGTAGCTATACATGAAAAGAAGTTCAGGAGCCTGCACTATTTCCACAGCAACAGTATAATTCCTATTGGCACTGCAGGAGCTGCATGCTGGGCTAAGTAGAGGGTTTACCCCTATGTATTTCTAGATAGCTTTACCTAACTTGACCCAGCCTAATCTAACCTAACCTAACCTAACCTAATGTAACCTATACAAGCATGTATATTGTATATTTTGCAAAGTAGTAATGGAAGAGTATAGTTAGAATATTACAAGTTCCTAGTTTATCCACTGCAACCACTAGAGCAAAGATTAGTTCAAAAGTGGCTGAGATGTCTATGTTAGGGTTTTAAACTGAACAGTCTGAATAAGGCCCTGTGGTTCTTAAAGTTTACACTATCATGGCTGATCAAGATAAAGCAGATAAAGACTGTAAATCCTTGACACACTTTAGCCTTGTGAAGCAGTGAAGGGCCATAACCATGTCTTGACATGGCTGCTGTGTTTCTTAGAGGATGCACTCAGCTAAGGTTCAGAGAAACGGGATTCACTGCATCTGGCTTGAAACATTTACTTTGTAGGTGCAGAGGTAGCGACCCCAGACTCCCTCTACAGTCTGTGAATGATTCATAACATTTCTTTTAGGCCAACAGTGGCAGGTTGCTGCTCTTGACCACGAAGAAAGAAAGAGCTGTGGGATTTCTGAGGTGAAGAAATACTAACTTAGGAGACAGCAAATTCATATCTATATACTGAAATATATATATGTGTATAAAAAATCAGCTAATGTTTTCAACATCGGGGCACATCAGGGGATCTGCTCTTTCTGCCAGTGCAATGTAACCCACTGCGTTATCAGGCTTCTCCAAACCAGCAGCTAGCTCCACAACAAAGTTGCAGGTTTTTGAACACACTCAGATTGTGGATTTTCTTCTACTATTTCCTCAGTACCAGTAACTTTAGGAAATCCATTCATTGTGTCAATGATTTTTAGAAGTGCAAATAAAAGTTGTTCAAAATGCACCAAATATGTTTAAAACTTTCTGGATATGGACTACAAAACAGTTTCTCCCTAAATGTGGTGAAACTTTATACACAGAAAACTTAAGCTTAATAAACCCATGAAATATTACGCTCTTGATAGGCAAAGAAAGGGGATACATAGTCTAATATATATTCAAGCTTTCTAATTAGAGAAGCAGGGATTCATCTGAGATTATCACTCTTTTCTCTGCACTGGTAAAGCCAGATCTGTCCTGGTGAACCTCTAGCACAGATGCTATTGCTGAGACCAGGGCAGGTACGACTACAGGTTCTGCTTGGCAAAGATGAAGACAAGAAATCCAGTGTACATATACACTGATATAGGAAGAAATAAAACCAGGTTTAAACTGCAGCAGTTTAGTCATGATGAGAGTGAAGCACTGGAGTGGGCTGTTCGGGAAGAACATGAAATATCTGCTGTAGCAGACCTTTAAAATGGGTTGCCCAAGGAAGTTGTGAGTGCTCCATCCCTGGCAGTGTTCAAGGCCAGGTTGGACGAAGCCTTGGGTGGCATGGTTTAGTGTGGGGTGTCCCTGCCCATGGCAGGGGGTTGGAACTGGATGACCTTAAGGTCCTTTCCAACCCGAACTATTCTATGATTCTATGATTAGACAAATTCAAGACAGGAGGAAGGTACAAGTGACACCTTCAGGGCAGGGGTTGGACTCAGTGACCACCTGAGGATCCAAACAGACCAGTTTTTCTCTGATTTGATGACCAGGATGAAAGTACCACAATTTTATAGAACATACATTGCTCAGAAACAGGTAAGTTGATTTCATTCCCCCCCCTAGCCCCCCAAATAATAAGCTGTCAAAATGTGTCCTATATATTAAGTCCTGACAGGCATTGGATTTTGACTTTTGGAGGAGAGGTTCATTGAGTATGCAGAAAGTTTTATTTACACCACAGTACAGAATTTGCTATCTCAGTCAAATCTAGCTTTTTCCTTTCATGCCTCAGTGCAAAGAGTAAGAGGCTGACCTTACACTGAAGACAGGACTGTGGGATCCATAAACAGAATCTGCTCATAAGAAGTATTATTAAATGTTATCAAACTTCTGACTGCCATAATAAATACATTCAGAGGCATTTGAAGGGGCAGGCTGCGTGCAGTGTGAGTGATCTGACTGAAATATGAAAAGAGCTGTGGATGACAAGTTAACTGAATAGACAAAGCCTAATGGATGCTGATGGAGGAATACGGTGTCACAGCCCTAGGTGTTTTACCTAACGTTAGGCTTTCAAGATAATGGAACACTTCTATGGGAACAGGCAAAATCCATCAATAGTAGTAGGCATGAGATGTTAATAAAGGTCTTTGCAAGAGTTAAAAGTTTCCACTATAAAAATATTTTCAAGAGACAGTCAAGAAAGAGCATATGATCTGACAAGGAGGAAAGCAAAAGGGATGCTATTTTTTGTCTCCTGAATGACTGGTTGTAATTACAGGAGTTGAGAAAAAAGCAGATTACTGGCTCATTTCTTTTCCTTCTGTAATATATCCATCGTTTGACATTTGGTTTAGTTCAGTAAAACAGCCTGTAAAGCTCTCAGCCCCTGTGTGTTTTATCATTGGAAAAGGAAAGGTTATTTTTGTTCAGCTTGAAGGCTATGGCAGGGAGAATTCACAAGAATTCAATATGGCATTTTGGCAGATATGTATCTCTGCTGCCTTTGGTAAGCATCAGAAGATACCTGGGATATGATCTTGAGTTCAATATAGCATTAAGAATCCTTTTTAGTTAAGTTTATGCTCACATAACTTCTGTAGCTTCTTCTAGCATAAATACTGGATGTAAGCCTTTGGGCTGCTCTATTTTCCATTGATTATCCAGAGACCAGTGGGCCCCAAAGACTGAGACAGAAAATGCTTAGGAAATCATAACTGTGTTATCTTAGCTTCACTTATCTTTTTAATGCCTGAAACTTTAAGGTAGGCAGTGCCCTGGAAACCCTGCCCTTTGCTGCAGTAGCATGGAGCAGCCATAGGGAACCAGAAGAGTAGACTGGTTGCTTTGATACTCCATCCACCTTCAGTAACAATTAGAAAAGCTGGTGAAGATCATTTCTACAATTACATGAATGAAACTAGAAACTAACTTGGTCAACACAATTGAAGCACAGTCTTTGCTTGGTGAAATGGAGGTGTTTATACCAGTACTTGTATTCTTTTCCTTGTTACACAGGCATTAGCTCTTCTAACTCTTTTGATATCTTTAAAAATGTTAATAGGACCTAGGATTCTGCCGACGTCTCTGAACCTGAACAAACAAGTTCCTTTTGGTCAAAATAAACAGAACACGAAAGAAAAGTAACCCTGTTGGGTTAAACTGGAGATCCAGTTAGCCCAGTAGCTATTTCTGAAGTTGTGCAATAACAGATGTTTAGAAGAAACAGTAGAAGAAATATGATCCTTCCCCTTTTGTGACTTCTATGCTTTTCGAAATCAACAACTGTCATTGGAGCCATTGCCTGAAGAGATTGTAGTGAAGTGGGGGTTGGTCTCTTCTCCCAAATAACAAGGGATAGGATAAGAGGAAATTGCCTTAAGTTGCTCCAGGGGACGTTTAGACTGGATATTAGGAAAAATTTCTTCACTGAAAGGTTATCAAGCATTGGAACAGGCTGCTCAGGGAAGCAGTTGAGTCACTTTCCCTGAAGGTACTACGAAGACATGTAGGTGTGGTGCTTGGGGATGTAGTTTAGTGGTGACTTGGCAGTGTTGGGTTAAAGGCTGGACTTGATCTTAAAGTTCTTTTCTGACCTAAATGTTTCTGCTATTCTATAATTCCTTTTTAACTTATTTATTTTTGCATACAATATCCTGTAATAATGAGTATCAGAATTTAATTATGCATTGTAAGGAAAGGTACTACCCATTTCCTGATTTAAACTTGAGACCAGAGCTGAAGTTCCCTAATTAGTGGTTCAAATTCCTTATATTTGTATTCATCCTGATTTCATATTCTTTAATATCACAAGCCATGGATTGGAGGAGTTCAATGAAATGAATTCAAAGTGATACAAATACTCTAAATCCCGTTTTTCAAAAGCGCAGAACTGATTTTCCAGATGAGGTAACACACACAAGTTTGGCTTGAAAAAGAGGAACTTCTGGCCTTTGAAAAGATTATCCTTTAGCTATGCCTGCTAACAGGTTTGTCAACTGTATTAATGAATGCTTGTAAGCACCTTTGTAGTGATACACAGGAAGATGATCAGCTACAAATGTCACACCAGCTGTAATACATTCTTTGTATCTCATCTCTGGATTTGGGATTCAAAATGAGCACTAAATGCATAAGACTTTTAAAAACTTTAGAATAACCAGTTCATATTTTAATATCATACTTAGATCAAAGAAATTTTGGCTCTACTGAAACCCTTGCTGTGGGTTATTGGCTTTTAAACATTGCTTCTATAGGGGAAGAAAAGAGTCAGAGCCAGCAAGATGATGAAGGTAAAAGTGCAACAGGATAATCCTTTTAACTGTGAAAAAATGCAAGGATTCTATGTATTCAGTTAAATTCTGTTTAAAAAAATGCTTCCATTCACATCTCCCAGCCAAATTTAGAAATACCCCATGAAAAGTATTCTCTCATTTCATCTTTATAGTAAACTAAGATAGTGCCACTTGCCCACACGGTCATGAATGTATGAGAACAAAGGTGCAAGAGACACACATAAGCCCATTCCTATCTTATTTTTTTCTTGATTTCAAACCAGAAGAGTTCTCCTAGGCCTACTGCAGCTCTATTTACCTGGAATGAATTTCTTCCAGACAGAAAAAGCAAGCTGGACAGCTGTTTGAACCCTGAAAGTCTAAATGGAAATACTGATCCCTAAAATGCACATACATATATGTATACTTGAATATCCCATTTTATGTGTTGATGCTTAGTTTAACAGCCTTCTTCCCTTTATGCTCTTTCAAACACAAGCCTACATTATCTTTCCTCCCAAAGCCTTGAAATGATGGAATTTTTAGCAAATGCTAACAATAGAAAGCGTGCTCTGAAAAGGGTACAACAGTCTTGGTCTATAATTATGCTATTTCCTAAACACTGAAACAAACATTGATGTGAGTGGCTGGGAGATTAATTTATGCTGATGGCAAAAATGGAAAAACAATTTGGGAAATCAAGTGGTAATTAAATTCTTGACAGACTCACTTGAACAAGGACCATTAGTTGTATGACTGAATTATTCCCCTGAGGCTTTGATTATATACAGGAAATAGACATTTAACAAGTGATTTCATTGGCTAATTATCTCCCCAAATAAATGGCAACATTAATTTACAGAGTTGCAGAGAGTGGTCATTTCAAACTGAAAAATGGATTTCTGGTATCTGAAGAAATGAAATGAGATGAATAAGTTCCTTTCACAATGCATTTTGTTACACATTTTATACCAAATTATCTGCATATGCAAATAATGTGCAGAGGTTGAATTCTGGTTCTGTATACCTTATAAATCTGGTAAACTGGCTTCAGTCTGTGCAATTATTCTATATTTACACTCAGGAACTGTTCTGTGGAGCAGTTCCTGAGTGTAAATAAACAGTTTCTGTAACAGGAAAGTATTTGCAAGTCTGAAATGTTATTTTGCTTTCATGTATGGGCTGGGACCCACTGTGATAGAACTGCATGTTCATGGCCAGAGGAACTTATTACGGTGCTCATCTGCCTGAGTGCAAGGGCAGAATAAACTCAAATAAAGCAAGTATTATTCCCATTACAAGGAAAACTGAAGCAATAAGAGATGAAGAATAAGAATTCCAAACTAGGCAGAGGACCACAGGAACAGTAAGTCTGGAATGGATCTACTGAACCACTTGGATTTGTCCTTTGCTAGCACCTACCAATAACTGTACCCTCTCATCATCAAGTTTTGGCCTTGCTCTGTGTTTTCTGCAGCCAAACAGGAATATTTGCTGATGGCTTTTGAAGCTCTGTCTCTTGGTTTGCTCACAGAAGCCCTCAGCTGTAAATCCCATGCATGCCAACTGGACCACTATCAAAAACAAATCCCTGCAGATGTAATGTTAAGTATTCACTACTGCTACAAATGCAAGCTACACTTCAGCAGAAAAATGCACCTCATCAGCCAGGACTGTGGGCATTTCTTATGCTATAACTCTTTGCCAGCCAGATGGATTGTACAGGATATTAGACATCAGGCTAGTGAGAACTGTTGGCTGTTGGCCACAATAAAGCGATGCTGCAGAGTGGCAACAGCAGGAATGCTGTTTGCTCCAGGTATTGATGGTGGAAGGTTAGTTGCATGCTTTATGATGGCCGATCCTTTGTGCCTGCTATGAAACACACTTGTGTTCAATGTCTGTCACAACTGTCAAAGCAGAACATCCAAAACCTAAACTTTGCTTCCAGGAATCTAACTTTCAACCTTAGTTTGAGACTTGACAGCTTTTGAAGCCAGGAAATTTACACTTCTTGCCTTATTTCATTAAACAATTATTCATCTGCACTGGTTTTCAGTCTTCTTTATCCATCACTTAACTAAACTCATAGCTATCACAGAATGCTCTTTGTTTTCTTCATGTCTTCTAATCAGAAGGCACTGTCAGTCAGTATTATTATAAAAAAGGCATTTAATTGTTTCAAAGATTATATCATACTATATCCCTGTCTAGATTTCACTATATCGCATGTCTTGTTTGCTACAATCTAAATATTCCTTATGCTGTTAAAATTTGCTGTACTCTGAAGCATATCAAACAATTACAAAGTGCAATTTCAAAATGTTTGACTATTTACGTACCCCTTTTGCATCAATTACACCAGGTTTTGCATTGAATTTCACCGTCTTCAAACGTGCACGCTCCTTTCTTTCAACTCTGGAGAATAGAAAAAGACAGAAACACACATTGACTATAGCAGTGTTTTGTACAGCATATTTGACACCTGATCTCTGAAGATCATTGGTGGCTTATTATGCATAACATTAGCATTTAAAGCAAATTTTAAAGAGAGAGATGTCAGGTCACTTCCTCCACCCTCCATCATATTTGACAAGTTGTGGCAGTCCGGTGAAGTTCCCACTGACCGGGAAAGGGGAAACATAACTCCCATTTTGAAAAAGGGAGACCTGGGGAACTACAGGCCAGTCTCACTTCAGTGCCTGGCAAGATCATGGAACAGATCCTTTTGGAATCTATGCTAAGGCACATGGATGGTAAGAAGGTGAGTGATGACAGCCAACATAGCTTCACAAAGGGACAACTGTGTCTGACCAAATTGGTGGCCTCCTATTATGGGGTTATGGCATTGGTGGATAAAAGAAGAACAACTGACATCATCTACCTAGATTTGTCCATTTGACACTGTCCCACATGACATCCTTGTCTCTAAACTGGAGAGACATGGCTTTGTCTCTCCAGCGGATAAGGAATTAGATGAATGGTTGCACTCAAAGTACTGCAGTCAACAGCTTGGTGTCCAAGTAAAGACTGGTTATAAATAGTGTTCCTTGGGGGTCAGTATTAGGACTGAAGCTGTTTAACGTCTTTTTTGGTGACATGGACAGTGGGATCGAGTGCACCCACAGCACATTTGCCAATGACACCAAGCTGTGTGGTTTGATTGATACGTTGAAGAGAAGGGATGCCATCCAGAGGGGCCTTGACATGCTTGAGAGGTGGGCCAGGGCCAACCTCGTGAAGTTCAACAAGGCCCAGTGCAAGGTGCTGCACCTGGGTCTGGGCAATCCAAACCATTCTATGATTTTATGATTCTGTGAAGCTATTCATGTCCCTACTCACCTTGACTAATACATCATTACTGTAAAAGTGACATTTACTACCTTTGCAAAATCTTCTTTGGAATCTGTCATCTACTGGCTCGACAAAAAAACCCTGATCCTCAACCTATAATTGAAACAATAACTCTATTTGTCTGAGACTAAGAATTGATCTTGAAAATCCAAGTTGAATCCCACAAAACTAGCTTTTAAGACCTTGATATTATATTTTTATTAGCCAATAAATAGTTAGGGAAAAAATGAGGTTTATTATACCCTCCAAACTGGTCCATACATGACCCTTTTCCCAATTTCCACAGATTCGCACAAATGACTTCCTACAAATATCTTGACTTCTAAGTCTGGATAGTAAGAATACATGATTTCTGATAATTAGTTTTCAAAATATAACCTCTAGTCTATCTAGTGATAATTAACACATTTCCTTCTATCTGAGTGTGCTTATATATTTTCTACTGAAACACAGTGAATGTTGGTTGCTATAGTTACAGTTTAAATTTAGAATAAATGCATTTCTCTGTAAGCATGGAATATTCACATGGAAACAGCTCAAATGCGACTTTCAAATTAAATCTGTGTAATTAAAAACACATGAACAGTCTCAAACTTAAACTAGCAGATGAAGTCCCTTGGTAGCACCGATAAGAAATGAAGACTTCAGGCTGTGTAATTGCCTAAACAGGACTGATGCCTTCTGAGAAAATAATTAGCTCAAATGAACACAGCATTCTACTTATTAATCTGCATTAACATTTAAACTCATTCCAGTCCTGTCTAACTACCTAAAACATCTGCTTTTAACTTCATTTCTTATTCACTGAGTAAAGAAATTTGGAAATTAACCCTGAAAAGTGGATCTTACGAATTTTGTCATAATTGCATTAACAGCCATGGAGGCATTGTGGCTTTCTACAGGCATAGCAGACAGATGCAGAAACATTCTGCATTGCTTTGAGAAGTATATAAATAATGTCATTAAGTGCCATTAATTCTCCAGGCAAACATGCTAACAGTGTTGCTTGCTGAATATTCCAAATCTTTCGTTATCTGGTCCTGTATTAAGGATAACACAGTGTTTCTCCTATTACAATTTTCCTGAACACCTTCCACAATGAACCTGTTCTCAGTTACTTGCACTTTAGCTGAACTGTAAATTTCCAGGCTGAAATTTCCTGTATCTCAGGCTGGTTACATTACTGTTAATGCCCAATGTGTCAACGAAATGGGTTAGCTGTTGGAAAAAGACTGGGATAAAAGAAATGGTCATGCTCAGTTTATAATATACTTTTAAAGTCCTTCAGCTCTGGTGCTCTACTGCCTTCATGTCTTGTGTCTTCGTCTTGAAATGCACCAGAGCATTCAAGACTAGCAAACCAGTGGGCTGCTCTTGTGTCAGAAATATACCACGCTTTTTGCTGGAGAAGTCAGCCCAATATCTAGATGTGTGAAAAGCTTTGGTTTTACATGCGCTGGAGAAGTCTGTTAGGATTAAGCTTGGTTCTCCAAAGAGTTCATGTTTGTTGAGGTGGTCGTGGTGCAGGACTGCAGTGAACTAAGACGTTCCCATAACATCTCATCTGAGCTACCAGGACACTTTTGCCATAGACAGAGCTAAAAAAGGAACTAAAATGATGCAGGTAAAAAGCATTGAATACCAGTTCTTTTAGCATCATTGATCCGGGTCTTAGAAAATATGTTTTTTCAAAGGTAACATTATTCAAGCACTATTAGAACTTTTTTTGAGTCTTTGGGTTTGTAATTGATATATTTAAGGAAAAATAAATTGACTCCCTTTTTTTTTTCCCCATGAAAAAGGGAGTTTAGGCACAAGAAGGTTTTTTGCAGCAGTTGACATTGCAAATGCCTAAATAGCATACAAGTGTAAATTCCTTACATTGCTTTAACTGACAGCAAACCAACCATCCCTTGGACAGCAATTTTATCACACCGCTAAGGAAATTGCTTTTAAGGGAAGAAATGAATTTTTCATTCAACACTGCTACACAAAGTAGGATTATGGGGGTTGTGCAAAAGAAGTGAAGTAAGAGAGAAGTATTCATATATGCCACATTCAAGGAGGCCCAAATTAGCAACCCTGATTTGCCTGATTTATGCATTGCTCCCATGACCCTTTCTAATTGTGTATCTGCTCTATAGAGCTATGTGCAAGGGATGAGGAAAGTACAGACACACTTTCAAAACTACTTCATAGCTCAAGTTCCATTTTCAGAGCCTGAGGGTCACTGAAACCCAATGAGATTTCAAGACATGTTCAAAACACCCATACCCAGCATTCGAATGTGTCCTGGAAGCTGAAAATATCTGAGCCCCATGTGAAGACAGCATCACCGTGCACAATTGATGGGGATCTCACCTCCAGCTTTCCACCTGCTCTCCAAATGTAGCTCTCTGCAGAAACACTGCTTTGTATAGAGAAATGGTCCAAGACCGTCTGAGACTGGGGACAGCTGAATTATACATTGTATATTTGCTCTTTCTTGAGGTAGTGGATGCCTCATGTCCCTTTTCTTCAAAAATGGTCAAATTCATTCTCTTATTCCCATGTAAAGCTAAAGAAGTGGAGATGTACATTGAAAATACACCTCAGCCTTCAGTTTTTCCTCCCTAGCAAGTACAAGACTTCAGCTCTTCAGTATGCTGTTCTCTTCCTGCTCTTCTGAGGAACTTATTACTGGGGTGCAACACTCACTGCATTGCAATGTCTATCTGCTTTTGTGCTTCTGAGCACATGTAGCTGCTGAAAATAGGCCTCTGGGATTCTTAAAAATGAGACTTTCATTTATTCATGTGCACTGCAAACAAGAAGAAATCAAGCACAACTCAACCAGACATGAACTGTGATCCTCCATTCCTGTGGGTTAATGGATCACTGGGAATTTTGATAGTGCCTTTCTAAATGGAGTAATTAGTCTTCACAGCAGAGATGTAAAATATCAAGTGAAACATGCTTTAATCTCCAATAAGAGTGTTCATCACTGATGTAAAATACAGATGCACATTGCAAACTGGCACTGTGAATCAAACAAAATGGTTACAGTAGCCTGATTTGCACAGATTTGGCACTGAGGTGTTCTGCAGAATGAAAGTTAATTCCAAAGCCAGCATAAGAACTGTAGTAAGGAGAGTTGCCAATATAATTCAGTGTAAACTGGATGCTCAAAAGACCTTGCTATATTTTACCTCTTTGTTAATGTGTTGCTTTTTGTCTTGCTTTGCCATTTCCAGGTCATTCACACTCTATTTGCATTGCCTGTCCGTCAAGCAGAAGATAAGTGAAAATAGGAGTTACTATTTATACGTGGACTCCATAGTTTTTATTGCTTCCATCTTCTGCACTGCTTTATTCTTGTTTATGTGAGGTCTCAACTAGCCAATAGATTCCTATTCTCCAAATTATTTTTAAGCATTCCTGCAACAGAACATGTATTTTTAGTAGTAGAGAACATGTTCTTATTCAGCTCTTTACCTTCAGTAACCTGCTTATAGAGAACAGCACAGTACCTGGTCAATATTTAATGAAAAGAGTAGACCTAAAGCCATTAGGAAATGAATTCTCATAAAACTGTAGAACAGCCTTATTCTGTTTAAAAGCTAAGGGCTGTTTAGCTTCAGTATAAAAGTTCCCCATCATTGCAAAGGAACAGGAAGAGGTTTATACTTACACATACATATCAATTTTATTCCATATTTGTCTTTTCCAATTAGATTAGTAAGTATAGTCATGTAACTTAATTTAGACAAAGCTTACATGATTAGGCCATGTTAAAAAGTTTCACCTTCTAAGGATTAAATTCCTAAGGGATGTTTAGAAACGTCATAGCAATTTACAGGAAACCCTTAAAAATCATAGGATAGAATCCCAGACAGGTTTGGGATGGAAGGGACCTTAAAGCTCACCCAGTTCCAACCCCTGCCACAGGCAGGGACCCCTTCCACCAGAGCAGGTTGCTCCAAGCCCCTGTGTCCAACCTGGCCTTGAACACTGCCAGGGATGGGGCAGCCACAGCTTCTCTGGACACCCTGTGCCAGCGCCTCAGCACTCTCACAGGGAAGAGCTTCTGCCTAAGAGCTCATCTCAGTCTCCCCTCTGGCAGGTTAAAGCCATTCCTCTTGTTCTGTCCCTACATGTCCTTGTAAAAATTCCCTCTCCAGGTTTCCTGTAGCCCCTTTAGGCACTGGAGCTGCTCTAAGGTCTCCCTTCTCTTCTCCAGTCTTTACTAGCCCAGCTCTCAGCCTGGTTCCAGAGCAGAGCTGCTCCAGCCATTGGAGCATCTTCATGGCCTACTCCGGACTCTCACCCACAGGTCCACATCCTTCTTATGTTGGGGGCCCCAGAGCTGGATGTAGGTCTGCAGGTGAAGCTCATGAGAGCAGAGAAGGGGAGAATCACCTCCCTAGACCTGCTGGTCATGCTTCTTTAGGTGAAGCTCAGTTTATCGTTGTCTTTCCGTGAGCACACACTGCTGGGTTATGTTGAGCTTCTCATTGGCGAACACCCTGAACTCCTTCTCAGGGCTGCTTCCAATCCAGTTTCTGCTCAGCCTGTATTTTCGCTTGGGATTGCCCTGACTCAGGTGCAGGACCTTGCACTTGGCCTTATTGAACTTCATGAGGTTCACTCAAGCCCACCTTACAAGAGTGACAAGGTCCCTGTGCATGACATCCCTTCCCTCCAGCCTGTTGACTGCACCACCCAGCTTGGTGTTGTCAACAAAACTCAACTTGAGTGGATAAACATGCCTTTCTGCCAAGCTGAGCAGAATAACAAATTGAAGTTGGCTTTTTGCCCACTAGGACTTCTGTGCTGGGAAAAACCTCTTGTTCCTTGTCCTTAAATACTTGTGAAACTTGTTTTACTTTCCCCTGTATTGTGCTCTGAAAGGAGAGTGTGGTGACATGTATTTGTGGGGAGAATGCTGTCTATTTGATATCACACGTATCAGGTTGGTACCATCATACACCTTCATCTGACAATAACAGCTGTCAGAGGTGCATAAAATTTTGTCGTCAGAAGTACTTAAACTACCTGAAAAGGGATTTCTTAGAATGATGTCCATGTCCATGAGCAGTTTTGTGTCTGCGCATCTCAAAGACAATAGAAAGATTACTATAGTATTTGAGTGTTTTAGGACCAAATCCATGTTTGCCACAGTTGGGAAGTAATAAAAATAGTGCCATTCTAGGGCAATCTGTGTGAAATTGCAGACTAAATTAGTTCTAGACCCACAGACCCAAGTCAAGCAGATAAACATGTCATAGAAAATACAGAAGCTTGACGTTAATGCTGTTATATGGGGCTTGTAATGTAAGAGCTTTTCTTTGTGCAGCCTCCTCAAAGAGAAAGTACAAAGAACTGGAGATGTAAAATCAGTGCTAAAACAGCTTAAAATCTCCTTGCTACTGGATTTGAGCATCTGGTTAGGAATTTAATACACTCTAACTTATGCACATTGGTTTCATGCTTTTTATTTTTCCCTTTAACTAATGTGAGTGCTTCCATGGGGAGGGAACCATACACAGGCTGCTCAGCTGGCTGCTACCCTTTATGGGAAGCTGAAATTAATTTGCTTATCCAGCCATCGGGAAGGACAATGAGGTAAACAAAAGTTCTCTTGGTCAAAATCCCAGCAGGTGTAGATGTTCCAATCTAGATCTCTACATCTGAATGAAGAAATAGCTAGTGTAAATCTAATTCTGCTAGTTGGTCTAGGGTAAAATAATAAATCTGATGATAGAAGAGCAATTCACATGCACAATCATAGTACACAGATAATACCACAGGATGTCTGACACACTGGTAGCTATGCCCCTTCACTTTGGAGACCCTGTCAGCATAATTGTGGCCCATTCTCACCTTAGACATAGCTTGGATAAATCTCTTTTTGGTGGATGTGGAGCCAACAGAAATTTGGCCTGCAATACTAATCTGTTAATATTATATAATAACAACTATTTGGTGACTGTTGAACCACTACTGAAGTGGTTTGCAGCCTCTTATTGCCAAAATCCTACTGTTCCCAACTTCAATATGATACAATATCACATTACCTTTATAGCATTATATTTGGTTACTACGCAACTGGCTATTCTGTCCCATAGCTGAGAACTGTAATCAGATGATAAGCACATACTGACAGAAGAATAAAACATTCTTTTCAGCTGTAGAAAGGGCTGAAATGGTATTTAACACTTTGGGATACTGAGCATTTAGGTTTTGTTTATCCCCATTGAGTTCATTGGCTAACCAGTTCATGAGATTTGGTGCTTGCACAGATTAGTGGACAAACACATGGCCACCCTCATTTCTTTATGGTGCCTCCTTTGGTAACCCTCCTCTACATGCAGTGCTATCCTCCAAAACTCCCTCTTAAAGCCTGACTTGACAATTTAACCGTTAAGAAGGCATACATTAGATGCAGCACTGAAATCTAATGACAAATACTATTAAAGCTCTATTGAATCACTAGGAGGTAAAGGCTGGTAATAATGAGCGGCAGCTAACTTATAAACTGTGATTTCTTCTGGTATTTCACATATATCATAGAAAAATAGCATGGAGTCTTGACTTATAGTTAAAAATGTCTCTTAGCAGTTCATGCTAAAATGTCACTGTGTGAAGGGCTCCTGTAAACAGATGTAAAAAACCATGCAAAACCAGATACTTGGAAAACAAGTACCATTACACAGCACATTAAAGAAGTAGTATAATGTACTGTTAATGGCTTTGTGTGTATATATATATACGTATAATTGTATACACACACATATATATACACACACCAAAATAAAATTGAAGCATTCATTGTTTTTCAGAGCAGTAAATGTATATTAGCTGTTACTGGACAGGAGATAAGGTAGTAGAGCAGATAGCTGAAAGACTCACCCTGGTACTAATAATCCCTGGATATGTATAGCCTCTCCCTGACCTAAAGAGCAGACATGTTACAGTCCTACAGGATAGTATCCTTGCATATATACCTAGTCAGAGGAAGGAGTCCAAGCACAACACTAAACCCAAACCCCATCAATCCATCCCCCTGACATCACTGCCACCCTCCTCAAACCTTAAAGAAAAGGAACAAAAATGAATGGGGGACTGAAAAGTACAACACAACTATAAAATCTCTTCAACCTACAATATCATAGGAAGTTGGGCTTGCAGGACAAATCACAGCCCAACAAACAGCCACAGGTAGTCTTTTCCTCCTGCTATATCATGAGGCATATTTTACCACTAGATATTATAAACACTGTATTACATATAACGCAGTGCCTATAGAAATAGTGCTGTATAAACTATGAGAGGATATAGCATTCTGGAGAAAACAGTTTAAATGAAAATCTCCATGCCATGGTTGCCTCCATTTGATCAAATGAATCACAGGGCTACTCTGTTTTAGATCAAGCCTGTCATAGTCAATAACCCACACCTGCGGAGGAAATTACTCTGAATTAGAACATTCCGGCAATATGATGAGCTTTATTGTCGGTAGCTCATCCCTGTAAGCATTGCTTGCTCATTCTCCCCTTGGGTGGTGTAAATGACCACAGAAGGTGCTGGCAAGAGCACATCAGTCTCACTGGCTCTGAGGGATCATCCAGAATCCACAGAAAGGAAATAACACTCACTCTTCAGTGCATTGGGAAAAACAACCTTGTACAACTGAAGCCTCTCACGAAATAACAGCAACCTCCTCACTGCCCCCCAGCTCAGGTGTATCACGTCATTACATTAATGAAGACAGAAAATCAGATGAAATTGATTTTTCCAGACCTCTCAGATTCACTAGTGAAGAATCAGGATGACAAAGTGCAGTGGATGCTAACTATACCTGTATCTTTTCATATTCAGGACTCTTATTTTTAGATGTTATCCAACCTATTCTCATCTTGCCTCTTCTCCTTTTTCCCCTTTCTCTCTTTCCTTTCCCCAAGCCATGTGTTTTTCCTAGTCTGTACTGCATGTCTGACCTTGACTAGAGAGGCTCTATCTTTTGTCCTTGAAAACATCACTGTGCAGGTAACTCAAGAAGCTTTAGGCACTTACATCTTCTCTCCCTTACAGAAGATACAACTCTACATATTAATTAGTTGCTTTGCTTTGCCCTTTTCTCCCTATAGTTGTTTCATTATGTATGACATCTTCTTGTATCTTTCAGAGTATGCACTACACTGCGTGAGCTTTGTGCACATATTTCCCTTGGTTGTAACTGAATATAGACTTCCTTTTTTCCCATGTGTGATCCAATCATGTTATTACAACAGTATTTATTGTAGCAATTAATAGCAGGCAAGTATTCATTTTTCAGTATCTAGAGAATAAATCTGCTTAATGGGCACATTTTTCCCCATCTTAAAAGTTATAATGTAGTTTTTATTTCTCTCTATTATAAAACTCCAAAGTTGCTTTTTGTTGAAAATCCTGGTGTGGTTGTTGCTCAAACATGGTCACAATTAGATGATCTTTCAGTTTACTTTTACGTGATGTAAAACAAGGAATATCACAACCTCTATTAGCACGTGAGCCAACGTTCTTGAGCAGCAGGTGCTCTATAGGGTATCAAACATCCCATTTCCTCACTATAAAAAATGGGCACGATCATTTTTATCTTAATGCTAAAGCTGAGATAGCTGGAAATAGAAAGTTTACATGCAGCATGGGACTGCTGCTGCAAGAGAGAAATGTAATGTGGTTTGACAGATTTCATTTTCTTCCTACCCTTTCAGTTCTTGACCTTTCTATAGCCGCTATCCACAGAGGCAGAAAGTAATACTGATTTGTGTGGTAGTTCTGATACTATCTGAGACTTGTGGCCAATTTTACAAAAGCATCCAGACAGAGTAAACAATACAAACAATGAGAGAGATTCAGATGTCTGTTCTCTCTCCCCGAGCCAGTGTCAATCTGTCACAGCTAAACAAAGATTCAGATTTAGCTTGCAGAGTGGATGAAAGTCCCTTCAGTGACACTAGATGAAAAATTTACTGTGATATTGATTATTCATCAGTTTCCAGGCAGGCAGAGATTAAATTAACAGATTTTGAAGCCAAAGAGGACCATTGACTAGATGATCTTTCGAGGTCCCTTCCAACCCTTAGGATTCTGTGATTCTATGATTGTGTAATACAGTGTCATTTTTTTACATCACACAGGCTGAGAAGAAAGACATACGCTCTTGATTTGAAAACATTAAGACATTCATTACGTCCCTCAGCAGTTTGATGCAATGGTTAATCACCCTGACGTTAAAACATGTGCTCTATTTCAAATTCAGAGCACATTTCCAGACTCGGGTTCTGGTTATTCCTTTTTCTGCCAAAGCTCTTTAGTAGATGGTGTGCTCTCTCACCTTCCTCCCCTTTTCTTTGTGAAGTAACTAATCCTCTATTACTGACTCACCTTTTGGGTTTATTTTGAGCAAAGTTAAACAGTTGAGCTCTTTAAATTTCACAGTAAAAATTATCTCTTCCAACTTTTGAAATAAACTGTGGGAATTTTCTCCACTTTCCCCATTTTATCTGTAGGTGTTTGGAATAAAATGGAATATCATCATGGCCAAAGAGGTAGAAAGAAGGAGGAAGCACTCACCTCCTCTTGCTGGGTATAACTCCCATCTCCTCGCTGTCTCCCTCCAGAGTGACCCTCCTCGCCTGCCACCATTCATCGTCCGAGGCATTGATGACATGAAGGATGTCTCCATACTTAAAGCTGAGTCCTTGGCTTGGGAGGCCACTGTCTTTGCTCTTGTCATAGTCAAACATGGCTCTGTGAAAGCAAACAAAGATATGAAGACAGGTGATTATATCAGCCTTGGGAACATTTACTTCTGAACAATTTGTCATGTTTTCTGTTACAGCTAACCCTTGCTCCTTTCCAAAGGGAAAGACCTTGCTTGGAGGAAAAACTCCCACTGTGAAGATAATCTTCACGGAACATAGTTTTTTTGAGAATCATAAGGTATGTTATTTATTGTTTCACTTCATGAAAAACAATTGCCATATCAGGGGATCTAGGAAATAAACCTGGAGTTGAGAAAACTCTCTTTATCACCTTGCCAACAACAGTTTGTGGCTGTTCAATGTGTCCTTTTCTCACAAGCTTGTGCTCAGACAGATGGATGCTTTAGAAGAACTGAACACAAGGGACCAAAACAGTGCTCAGGGTAATGTATTTCTTCAGGTGAATGGATGCACCTATATGAGCATCTAGTTCAGACCAGAAGTGAGCTTTCAAAGGGAATCTCGTGATTGTTCCTACTCCAGTGCTTTGGTTCATGTCCTGGAGCTGTGTTAGGCTGCACACATTTGATTCCTGAAATCCAAAACTAAACTGAAAGATACCCTGACCAGAGTAGTGCTAGTCTGACAAAGACCCTACAAATGAACTTGGGTGCACACAGCACCATTCTGTCACTGTCCCTCTGTACCGCAGCATCTACTCAAGCAGCCCTAGCTCTTTTCTTTGACATTGGAGATATTTTCCACCACTTTGAAGTGGACTTCTACTTTGGTCTGCCTATACAAAAAAAAAATCCCATGTTTAGGGCATGTATATTAATATAAGATGCATATACACATTTAGGGACTCCATAAGCACAAATTGAGGGCTAGCTTTAAGTTACTTGGCTATCAAACTGTGGCTAGGCATATTTTAGAATGATCTTACTGCCGAAGTATTCAACCCAGGTCCTGGGAAGGATCTTCAGCCTGTCCTGAGCTCTGCATTACCAAGTACAGTGACACTAATTCTCAGCCTCTTCCAGTCCTATGCATGGCACCTACACAAGCAGTCTTCCAGTTTCTCAAGAAAAGCCCCTGCACATGAAACCCAACAGGGCTGTACATCAGTATAGGTTGCTCATTGGAGCTACCTAGCCAAAAATCCAGATCTTGGTTTCTTATGGGAAAAAATATTTTTCCCAAGTAAAATATTGTTTAAAGAAGATGCCTGTCAAGAACGGATGTTTATTTCCTATAGGAAAAATAATATGATTATAAACCTGACTACAGAACTGTTAGATCAGTATGGTCCCAAGGGGTGTACAGTAATTCCTGCTCTTTTATTGTCAGAAATAAAGTCATGGCAATCTCTTCACTGATAAACACTTCTGTGAGAAGGATTTGATGTAATTAATTGTTGTGCATTTTAGTGCAATTGCAGACAGTGCTTATGGCAGCTTTATGGGTAGATTTAAAACACTCAAGGTTACTGCTTATAATGAGAGAACCTGAAAAATTACCAGAGCTGTAACTGCACAACCAAAACCATTTCAAAGCTCTTGGAAGCACTCAGTCTGCATGAAAGGTTTGGTTTAGGAGGAGGAGGAAGAATGCTATTTGGAATATGTCTTCTTTTAAAGAGTTTACAGTCATGTACTAATGCTTTCAGAAAAGCCAAGATAATTCCCCTCTCTGAGGATGAAGACTACTGAATTTTACATAATCCATGGGATCAGATATGCTTGTGCCTTTCTTGGTAAATGTTCTTGGACTGCGTGTAACCTTTGAAGAAATTAAAGATTTAGCAATGGAAATCCTGTAAAAACTTGGCTATATCTTAGTAAGTTACATTCATTAAGGATTCTTATCAGTAGTGTTGCCTTCTCAAATAAGGCATTCTGTGAGGACATATGATGAAGCAGCATACAAATCTAGAAGCAGCTGAGTGTCATCAGTCACCTCTTCTTTACCAATTGATGACACTTGCTCTCTGGAGAAATGGCAATGCACACACAAACAGGCATTCAACATATCACCCTGCTGGTATTGTCCTTATCTGCATGCAATGGTCTTAGTTTTAGCACTCTGTCGACAACCATTGTCTTAAAACTTCACTGAATACTGAAAAGTACTGAATTGTGTTCCTTGCCGTGGAAGCCTATCAACATCTCAAACCTCTAACCATACAGTAGGCAACCATGCAGAATACCAGGCAGGTGTAATCCAATCCTGAGTCCATACATAATTAAATGACTTCAAACAAATGACACTATCTTCTGTTGCAGAGAATATGCAAGGCTGCCATATCCCATATGTAAAACAGATGGAAATGCTCCGTATTTGACAAATTTGAACATGAATGAGGTGTTTCAAAAGCTAAGTAGCAGAAAGAAAGGGCAGCGTTCTTTGTCCTTGAACAGACATTTGCACCCCAGAGTCCATGTATTAACTTAAAATCACCGACTGCTATCATGCTAGCTGATGTTAACGATGAATGCAGATGGCACTGACTTATTTTGATTGGAGCAGTCATGTGTAGTGCTAATTAAAATGAGATTCTAGATCTCAGACAGGAGAAATCTTGAGCATAATTTCCATTGAGTGAAAGACTTTGTGGCTGCAAGCTCTACAGATGTTGATTATTCCATTAGTAAATGAAAATTACATGCAAGCTGACTTCAGTGCTCTTTCCTAAACATTTCAAATTGAGAGACAGGTTTAAGTTGATAACATAGCATTATTTAAGCTTGCAACTTTGATAACATGCCTAGCTCTTTAAAGCATACTTTTGCAAGCTGGCAGTTGGCCCAGCTATAAAACAAATGGAGACCTTCACTATAGGCACCACTGAAAGCACATTGAAGTGTTAACTTTGACTATGACTACCTTGGGCAATAGAGAGACCTAGGCAAGCTCATCCTCACCTCCTCTTTTCAGTGCTCAGGCTGTAAGTATAAATTTGATATCAACATGTCCAATTGCAAGCTCTATTTAAGAGGCAGACATGTCATTTCTAATTTTCTACCTGATGAACAGCACTCAGTTCTGTTTGCACTCAGTGTTGCAGATGTATATAAAAATAACACATCTGCATCTGCTGAGTGTCAGCTGAAGTGATAGAAAATGAATGTATCCAAACCTCTCATTTGGGAAAGGAACTGGGAAGGGCAGACAGAAAAAGATGCATGTTTTGCTTTGCTCTTTCCTGGTTTTGGATGATGACAGCCCAGTTTTACAGGAGACCACACTATATTCCTAAACCAGGGAAACTTTCATAAGAGTCAAGTTCTGTTCTCAGCAGTCTATTTGGTCTATGCTAGCTTCTTTAAGCAGGTAACATCCTAAGGTATGTTAGATACCTTATGTTCTGCCATGTCATGGAGAATATCAGAGAAAAGGCTAAAATGTAGTAGCATCTTTGCAGAACGTGTTGAGGAGAGAATATAAGAAGCCCAGTCCAGCAAAACACCCACCCTCAGACAGAGCATCCATCACCCCTCTCTGAGATATGAGCACCATTTTTTCCTTCAGTTGAAGAAATACCAGCACAATCAGGACCTGGCTGCTGTAACTCTCCAGACAAGTACTCTTCCCAAATGATATGTCCAAAAAGGACCCAGCAAAGAAGTATTGCTCAAACCATCCAAAGGATTTAACCCATGGCACCGTGCTTCTTTGTGAAGAGTTAGAGGTTATCTCCACAGAACACAAGCACACATAGTGCTGATACTGGAGGGCCTGCTCAGCAGGTCTAAAGAGCTTTCTGAATGTGCTAACATGACTGTATGTTTTCATATGCCTGAGTCTGCTTATTCATAGGTTGCTCAGGCAGTTCTTCAAGTCACTGAGCCCTAACTCCTTTTTAATGTCTTTTACTGCAATTTTGAAGAATAATAACCTCAATAATCTTACAGCTTTCTAATGCCACTTATCTGACAGGCTTGGATACTAACAGCTTCTCTACAATCGATAAAAGCACATTTTAAAGGGTAGTTCTCTTCTTTCGGGTGTTTTATACCTTCAGTTAGCTGTTTACATCTGCTGTTCAGCCTTCTTTTGGTCCTATCGTCCAGAATGAAGAGCTCTACAAGGCTTTATGTATGGTTGTAAGGGCTCTTTTTTCCAGTCAGCTGATTAAGTCTACTTTTGAAGTGGGACAGTCAATTTCTGATAACAAAGGAAATCAGTTTCAATTGTTTAACTTTCATGTTAGAGCTGTCATCAATGTTGTCGTGACACCAACAGTGGGAAAATTCCCATTTGGTACCATCTAGACAGCGCATTTCACAAGCAGCAGCCTGGTTTACAAAGGATAGATGACACTACATTACTAGTACTACATTTGAGGTTGGAGATGTAGTAAGCCCAGCAAGTACTGTGAGATAAAACTCTGAAATAGGGCACAGAGCTTGCTATGAGCTAAATAGATGTGATGAAATCATGGTTTGGCCATCTTAGTTCCCTAATTAGAAAAACAGCAATAGGAGTGGGGTGATTATCAAAGTATATGCACCAAATTTCCATTAACACCTTTAACTTTTTTCCCCTCAATTCTCAGTTTTTGCATGAGTTTGGGGAAAACTGTTTAATAGCTACAATATTTTGAAAGTGAAAAGTGTGATTCAAGTGCTAAGCATTGCTGCTGCCTCTCTGGTGAAAACCTCCTGCGTGTAGAAGATTAAGAATCACAGCTCTGAGAAGTGCAGCAGAAGATGCAAACATTTAGAATAAGCTGGATATCAGAAATATTTAAGCATATGTGAGTCTTTATATTTTTCCAGACTTGAGAAGTGATCATTACACTATGCTAATCCCAGCAGTGATTTGGACAAAACCTAATAGGTTTTCGTTTTGTGCTTGGGTGCTTCTTAATCATTTTCAGGAGCCCACATCAGTGTAGAACATGAGACCAGCATTTCACAACAGTATCAAAACTCATTGCTCAAAAATTGCTTGAAATGAAAACACTGCCATTGCCAAGCTGTAATACACTGCCAAACATGCAGTGAGGCATCTACATGTCAGTGAAGACCAGTTCAGTGGGGGCATTATTTTTTCTTCCACTTAGCATGAATACTTCAGCAGTTGAGGTACGTTCAAAAGCTAAGTTGCATTGCACAATAAATTTCTATTTCTAATGACAGCTACTCTTGCAGCTAGAGTAATAAATATTTAACATAGGAGAAAATATATTGGCTTTAAGGAAACTGAAAATCAATTCATTGTGCAATCTCATATGTTGCGGCCTATTGGAACCCACCATGCCTGTATTGTTACTTGCATTTTACAAATGAAAAAGGTACAGAAAGACTAAGTGATCTTGCTAAGCCTTTAGCAGAAAAGGGAATTTAACAGAGAAACTTAGCTTCTTCAGCTAATGCTGCAAACACTCTTTGTAAGTTAGTTGTCTTCATGATCTTCCTGACAAGGGATATTAATGCATTTATAACACAGCAATATATTTTGCTGAATGCTCCTGTATGCTCAGTGCAAAACCCTCAAATCTTCAAGTCCCATATCACTATCACTATGGCTACTCATCTCAATTTGATACGGTTCAGGTACTGTGTGGCAGCTTTATTTGCATCTCTGAAATTACTTTCCTCTTCTTCTGGCACAGATGAGAGTTTGCCCATAAATTTACAGACTGCTCTTTGCCATTCCCTTGATTATGAAATGACAACAATGCAAGAGACATTTTCAGCTTCTGTAAATAGTCCTAACTCTTCTGCAATCTGCCAGCATATTTGCACTTAAGCATATTACTCTTTCCCCTGAAAATTTCCTTAGCAGAGATTTTCAGACCTCAGGTTTTATAGCATCAGCCTAAGGGACAGACACTTTATTCGCCTTCTCTCAACATCTATCCTGCCCCCTGCACTAGATATCCAGTGCACAGAGGTTTAGTTTGCCTGGTTTTAGACAGTAATTCAGCATCAGTCAGAACCAGATCCCAAGTTCCATAGCTGTCTTTTCTGCACTCTCTGTAATAGATGTATTTCCACCCACTTGCAGGCTCAGCTTGCAGAAAACATTAGAAGAAAATGAAAGAAGCCTGGTGTAATTCATCGCTATAGCTACAACAAAGAGCAAAGCAGCTCTGTGATAGGAGCAGCCATTACAACACAATTATGATGCTATTAAAAGGGTTAAATTTTCACATAGTGGCATGTCAGTAAAATTGTTCAGCTTCTGCTCCCAGCTTTGTTTCCATCTGGAGAAGCCGAACAGGTAAATCCTATGTAAATTCTATATTGTAGAGCATACAAAAGTGTTGCTTTCTCCTTGTGAGCTGTGGGAAGCTCTGAGGTGCTGCTTGCTATGACTGGAGGCTGCCAGAACAGCCCCTGTGCTAAGGAACAATCCTGTGGTACACTTTCACCTCCACTGAAAGAGTGGGATGGGATTGTTCTGAACAGCTTTTATTAGGAGTATCCTGAAACAATGTGATTTCAACAAAATGTCTCAGTACATGCAACTCAAAGATGCTGATTTTCCCTTGCATTTCTTTTAATGTCTTTCTTTTTCTTTCTGTTCTTTTTCCTTTCTTGTTTTTTCCTATCTTAATGATGTTGTAGCTCTTCATGAAGCTGATCACCTCAACCTTAGTTACAGTTGTGCTGAGAGGGACTGTGTTAGCAATACCTGTGTTATCAAACTCAGTCATGCCAGGGCACTGCAACATGGATGTGATGTTCCTTTCGGAAGTTAGGACAGGTCAGGGACCATTCCCAGCAACTCAACAGTTTGGATGCACCTCCCTTTTATGGTGGACAGGAGGATATAAAGGAAGGGATACGTTTGTTGCAGTGGGTCATGGATGATGCTCCCAGGCATGTGTAGTTTAGCATAACTGGTAGAACTAAGGTAGAACCTGAGGGCACAGAACTGCACTAAGGCACTTGCACTACACCAAATCCCACTGCACATTTGCACTCAAGCTTTTTCCGTTTTCTTTACTTCATTCAGCAATTTCTCCATTCAGTCCAAGTCATTCCTCATCATTTTGCTCCTAGTGGGAATTTGTCAGGGAGTTACGCCACGGCCTTCAATTAAAAAAGGATTTGAGACAGCAGTGTTAGTTCCAGAAAGATTTTACAAGGAGGGGGAGAGATTTTCTTTATGGTATTTACAGCAGGAAAGAGGACTGGCATTTGTCCTCAGGGAATATTCTGTTCATTTTGCAGATCTGACTATGACTCTTAATGTCAGCTCCTATGAGCCCATGTTTACGTTGTTGATGGGCATTTCTGGGCCTTCAGCAAGTGCTCATGTTCTCTGCAGGAAATGAGTTCTTTTGTACTGAAAAATGGAAGTCAATGTTCTGAGAAGTATTGATCCGTATGTTCCAGTTTCATGGTCTTGCTATGCAACAGCATTCAAGGTCCTGTCTTAAAGGCAAAATCTCTCACAGCCCACAGTGGGGAAGGACTGACAGCTGTAGTCTTTCTGCTGTGGACATGGTCATAACTCACTTTACTCCAAGGCTTGCCTGGCTTTAAAGTCTTGCAGCAGGAACAGAAAGGTGGCTTCAGATCACAAAGCTTTGTCACATCTGTTGTGTTGGCACATGAGGAATTAATTTCAGGGTGCACCCATTTTTTGTTTCTTTAGCATTTTACAGGGCATAAGAAGGCCAAGTAGAATTCCCCTTCTGCTTGCAAGCATCTGAGAAGAGTATCAAACTGTAAGCATGTGCCTCAACCCTTTCCATAATTTATAGACTCAGTAAATCTGCCTGCTGGTTTCATCTCTTTTAAGTATCGAAGCTTTTTTATACATCTACGTTGTACTCAATGTATTTCAGATTTGCATATTTGAGCTTTGCTTTAAAACTGGGAGACCACCTTAGGGCAGAAGACTAACTACATTTAGCCTTATGTATTTTAACAAACTGGAGATCTGCAGCAACATCTCAGTTCTAGAGTGATTTACACTGAATTTTTGTGTGAAATTTCACAATAAACCCCCAAACTTGGGAGTGAGATTTGGATTTCACAACACACTGTAAAACTTGGACCAGGTTTGTTCTAAGGTGTTTTGTTAATTCATCTTCTTCTTAGATTTGTTTCTTTTTCTCCTATTCAGATTAAGTGAAGCTCTGCTTGACTGCATCTCTGGTTTCTGTCTGAGGAATCTGTGCAGCTCCTCAGTACAGATTCCTGTATTGTGACATTTAACATTATCCACATCCATAAAGGAAATTTGACTGGATGTCAAATCAGGGATACTTTAAACAAATGGGTAATTCACCTGAAATTGCAACTTGTGGGTTGCATAGTTTGACATAGGAGCCAAAAAGTAATTCAGTGATTTTTAGTTTTAAAGAAACAATAATCTATTTGCTGTCTGAGAATATTCAGTTAGGAATTTTCCCTAGAAGGAAAATAAAATGAAAAATAAAATTAAATTCAAATAATAAAAATAAAATAAATAAAATAAAATATAAAATATGGAAAAGGAAATATTTATTTCAAAGACAATGCAACTTAAAGGGAACATTGTGACTGTGTAGCACAGCCTGTGGCAGCCCCCTCCTTCCCTTCTCCAAAATGCAGGCTACCTCTAATACATAATACATTATAAAAAAGCACTGAATTGATTTTTTTTAAGTCATTGGTCTACAATAGTTCTAAACATTGCAGCAGCTCCCAAGCTAGTTGTTTCTTTATGTAGGTAGTTGTCTCAACTACCCTGTAGTTTTCAATTGCTTTCTCTTAGACCTAATCATGACCCATATCCCTTAGCAGCTTTGAACATTACATCATGGCCAGGCTGCCCACAGAATTCATTGTGCTTCCACTGGGTTATAATCAAAAGGAATTTTTCAGCACACCAAAGAACCCTACTGATAACATAATTATTACTACTAGCCAGATATATGATGGCTTCTTTGTGTTCTTGGACAAGGATATTAGACATCTGGAGAATTAAAGTAAGAGAAAGCCTTCCTATGGAAAAATGAACCACATTTATGATTTGTATAATTTTAACACAATGTTGACAAAAACAGTGGTAAGAGATGGACTAAGCATAATGCCTCTATGAAAAACACCAGCCAAAATGGCAGCAAAATGAAGTATTAATACTTCTTTCTTTTTTTGTCCCCTTCAGAAATCAACATGCAAGACTGGAGCATTCCCAGTCAGAATATTCTTACTTCTGCTGCAAGAGGTGTAAGAGGTGGGGAAGTCTACAGTCCTTGCTAGCATGGAAGTGCTCTTTTGTTCATATAATAATAAATCTCTTTATACATTCTAACCTTTAGAAATAGTTTCTGAAAAGAAAATTGTTCTCTGGCTATTGAGAAAGTGTAGACAGGCAAAACTAGGAGAAAGTATTAAACAAGGCAGAACATTGGCTGTACTACCTTTGATGAGTGATGTCATTTTGGGATAGTTGAGATACTTGTTTGCAAAAGCTCTTTCTTAGTAATGGTTTCTGCTTGGCCTTGAATGTTGTCCTTTGCCAATGAAAGAGTCAGAAGTCAGATTTCCATTGTTACTGTGTCAACTGACGAGGTTCTGCTGCAATAATGAGGTGTTGCATGCACGCAGGAACTACACCATGGAAAAACACTGAAACTTATTATGGAAATGAATTCTCCTGCCTAATGTGGAGAAATGTAATAACTCCATAAACCCTGCTGGATGCAACTGTTTGAGAAGTCATAAACACCTTTTCTCTCTAGGGCAAAACTTGAGGAGCTCGTTAAGAGTTTACTCAATCAGTGGGAGATTGCTGATAAAGTGAGTCCTTTGTGTTATAGCACAGGCTTCAACTGGAAGAAATGCAATTAATTCTTGAGTTTGACTTAGTTCTTATTTTAAAGAAGGGTGATTTTGCAAAAATCCAAATGTTATCAAAGTCTAAACTGTACTTTTACTGCACAAAGGTCAAGTAACTCTACATAAGCTCTGGTTCATGAGGCCAAACATGAAATCTCTAAAGGCTTCAGATTTACATGGTGGAACTCTATGAAAATCAATACATATGGAACAGTGCCAATGGCCTGAGCTAAACTTGGCTGAAATCTTCTAAACTCTAATGCGAATAACAGAGAAAGTTTGCCTGGAAGAGCACCTATGAGAAGAGATATACAATTTGGTCAACCAGTCTTGTGGATTCCTTGAGCTACTTTGTGTCAACCCTTACCTACCATAAAGAGGTGTACCCCACTGAGATGTATTTTATGATTGGGTTGAATGTTTTCCTAGTAGATGATGTTTTATATAAACCTTCATCTTCTGAAGCCAAATCAATACTTCAGAAGCTCAGTTTTCATTACTGTCCCATTCTCATGGAGAAAAGTTTGTAAATAAGATGCCAGAATATTCATTTTGTACACAAAAGGCTTTGCTGTCACCTGGTCAGTGTCAAAACACTGTCATTATTTCTTCTTCTTAATGGTTAGATTCAGTGGTTTCACTATGTGTGTGGTGTCAGTCCGCATTAGAAACAGACTTTGAAGGAAAACGTGCTAATCAACCACTGTGACCAAAATAACATCAGTAATGTGTATTTGCAGCCCATCATTCCCTCCATTGCATTGTCTACACCCTCCTTTCCTGGGAGCGCTGGCTCTGACATGCTCAAAAGCAGGATTAAGTGTAACATCAGAAGTTCCTGTGTTCCATTTTTAAAGGTAAATTAAGCACATCTGAGCCTAGGTTTTGTTGACTTTCAATGAAGATTAGACTCTGAATTGCTAAATCGCTTTGAAACCGTTACCCTAAGCAGCTTTAAGATTGATAGAATTTGCCTTAAGCTGCTCTGAGGCTGACAAGACGATGGTCTGGTGCAGTAACACAAGCACTTTATTCCATGCTCTGGAATTGTGCTAGGACTTGGGATAAGCCATATTTTTCTGCTACCCTAAATGAAGCTCAGAGTTTTGATGATGTTGTCCATAATGACACTTCCTCATTCTGTGTCTAATCCCTCATTTAAACAAGGACACTAAGAAACAGAGCTGGGACCCTTCCTTCTAATGCCTTCATTTAACATAAATCCTATGGCAATGAAAAGCCCAAAAATAAATCTTCCAGCAAAACCAGCTGTGTTCTTCTCCCTTCCCCTGCCATGGAAAGTTTCTACCTATACTGGCTTAAGCCCACCTTGATTTCAAGATATTCCTCTGTCCTGCAGAAAAAGCCCCATGAACCCCTACTAGCTGTTAATTGTAGATGGGAAATGAATATCAAAAGCCATGTTCTAAGTTTAGGCGAAGTAGTAACAGCAGTCTCTTGAGTTAAGCTCTTGAAACTAATTTTCTTTAGCATTTGAGTAATCTGACCAATTTCAAGCATATTACACATACTTAGAGTTATAAATTGAGAGGGCTTTCTTCTCTTCATATTTCAGGAGAAAAAAATAGGTGCAGTGCAGAGATTATTAGAGGAATCTAAACCCCCTAGAGAGTAAAGGAGAGCTCTCTGTACCTATGGGAAAGGAAGAATTCACAGAATTTACATTAAACTGGAAAGACAGGCTGATACAAGTGGTATGAATATTTCTCTAATTCGAGGACCTCTTTGCCTACTTTTAAATTAAGAATACTTAAGGAGAGTATTGTGAAGTATTTGGAGAATATGGTAAAGTGGCCATATCAATGCCTGTGATGGGTAAATTAAACATAAAGGGTGAAATCTCTTTGACTTCAATAGAAGGAAGCATCTATTGAAGCTAAACATCTTGTCAGAAGAGCCTGCAGTGTAAATTACACTGTCATTTAGCATTTTCTTATATAAACCCTGTGCCATTAAAATGAATTGAGTCTCACTGAATAACAGAATAGAGACCCAAAACCAAACAAGCAAGAAAGTGAACAAACAAATGTCTATTCGGTCATCAAAAAAATATGTTTTTCTTTACCTCTTGTGGTGAAGATTGAAACAGTCACCAATGAGATTTTTTTGCCTGGACCAATTTTTAGTCTTTTTAGTATTTTACAGCCTCATTTGCAAGCTGTAGGAACTTCATATATTTTCCCTTCCAACATGGAAACAGCAATGCAGTTTAGTGAGTGATTTAGGGGCTGAGCAAGGTAGCTCTCTTTGGAGAAGGCTGTGGTGTATAACAGGGAGAAGATTGGATCATATGTCCACTGTTGCTATATGTTTCCCAAACATCTGCTGTTAACCACTGTCACAGAAAGTACACTTGGCTGAATGGACCTTTCTTCTGAGCCAGGGTAGATGCAAATCAAAATTGATGTCACTTTTATAGAGGAAAATAGATACAGAAGGTGGGAAACCAATATCTCCTGCATGACTTGCATTGGTGCTGACAGGAGAAAGGACATGGAAAATTTTCAGTCTTTAAAAAAAAGGGACAAAGCAATCCAGATGGAAAAGGAATCAAACACTTGAAATCCATGCAGGTGATGAATTATGAAAACTTGCAGCTCAAGGAGAATCAGACTGAACTCTTCAGATTGCTGAGTTCTCCCTGCATGTAGGTGATGACTCTCACAAGTCAGTTAGTGAGAGAGCAATTCCCAGCACCCAGGATCTTGCACAGGCATGGGCTCATGGACTGGCAGACACCTCAGGGAGCTGGTAAACCTCACAGGGGCCATGGAGGGTCGATTACTGTGGAGCTTTAAAGTTTCCATGTAAGAGTTAATCCCGATGCTATATTACAATACTTTTGACTACAGCTACCCTGTGTCTGCTGATCAAGGGCTGTCTTTGATGATCAGGATTATTTTGGCAATCTGAAAGCTGCTGTAGCATAAAAAGTGCTGCATTGCATTATACAGCAACATATGGAGGTTGGAACTAGATGATCTTAAAGTCCTTTCCAACCCAAACTATTCTATGATTCTATGATAGTGTAATTAGGAGTTTCGGAACACCTTTTGCATACATGCCTAAATCTGTAGATTGACTGCAGCACTCCCAGATGTGTAACTGTTACATCATTTCACTACATCAATATCTAAACATTTCTTTTATGTTCAACTCTACCATTCCTATCTCTGGCCTTATAGGATAAAACTTCATTGGGTTGTTTAACACAACTTCTGGCTAGCAGTGCAAATGACATCTTTTTAATGGTTTTCTTTCTGTATCTATCTCATTAACTTAGTATTTCCCATCAAACATCAACTAAGCAAATATCTGTTTCTCTAGCAAAGTACAAAATGTTTCCTTTTCATAGCTTTGATTTATCACTGCAGTTCTGTCAGTAAGTTCTATAAAGTGAATCAAGTTAATGGAAAGACTTTAAACCACCATGAGTTTGTATTGCGATGAACAACTTTCATTTTTTATATATAAAAAAGCAAGTCAGCACAGGATACAGTGTAATCAAATAAATATAAATGAAAAAAGTAGACTGTACAGAACTCAATTTATCTTCAGAGATTCCTTTGCCTTATCTCAAAATCTGAAGTTAAGAGCTCAAGCTTCTCTTCCTTTAAGCAATAGAACAAGCGCTATCTTCTTTACAGAAAGTCATTGATTAAGCAAACCCTCACTGCAGCATGCGACTACCTCTGAGGGGTAACTTCAAACATCTTCCCAAGTCTCCCACATAGCAGGGCCACATCTGAAAATCTCTGTATCTCCTGCAGCTGTAGCAATAATTTACTGCACTAATTTATAAGTCCCATTGAACTACTGCTCTTTAGTGAGGTGGGTTGAGATTTTTCCTTTTCTTAACTTGCTTTTAAGACTTACTATTAATGTTGCTCCTTTTACACAAGGCCAACGGATCTCCTGCATGCAACAGTGGAGATGAGATGTTTGTTTTCAGCAAACCTTCAGTGTGAGCATATGCCCAAGATCAGACTCACCCAATGTTAGAGAACAGAAGATGCTTGGGCAGGCATTATCATATCCTGCAGGGACACTTGAAGAGAAGAGGATGTGCTCCCTCAAATCCTTCCACAACAGGGTACAAAACAGGGAAAAGAAAGGATGTCCTGGCCTTAAGACATTATTGTCAGCACCTCTGGCATACTCTTCTTCCTCCTCAAATGCTTTTTTGGCAGCTCATGGAAGACCAGCCTGAAGGAACTGCAGTACCTAACTCCTATTAGAGCAAGAGGTGGGCACCAAAAGAAGGCTGGCAGCAAGGTGTCCCTTCTGGCTCTGAATCAGAGAGACCAACAGGAGCCAGAGCTTCAGACATGTCTCTATCTTCTCAGCTTTTCTGGTTGCCTACTGCAGGTACCCCAACACTCAATGTACTTGCTGATAAGAATCCAGTCCTTGGCACCTAATTCATCTTCCTCCTTAAAGCTGATACTTTTTAGCCAGTGAGATCAGCCCTTGGGAGTTCTGTGCTCAAAGCTGGAGACAGTTTTGAGGACCTGCAAACCTGTTTCATTACTCAGCATCCTTGACCTAATGCCTGTATGTGGGACACTGCCTCTGTCTTTACAAAGTAAGGATGGATGGCGTTTCCCTGCCATGAAGGAGAATAGTGAAGGTAATAGCAGTAAGGATTGTGCGGCATTCAGATACTAAATACCAATTACACAAGGCATTGGGGTGTAATAAGAAAGCTCAGAAATGAAAAGGCCAAAGCAATAAAGCTAAATGAATTATTTACAACCAACTACAGGATGAACCCACAGAAGAGCCTTTCAGACCTGTCAAATCAATGGAACCATCTGCTCTTGATGTGTCAGTAGACAAAGTTTAATAGCAAATCGATAAAATGAATAGTAATAAATCACCAGGATGAGACAAATGACTGAAATGTGTGCAAGTGGCAAATACAACGCCATTTTTTAAAGGGAGACCACAAATTAATTTAACTTGAGTAACAGGTAGATCTACTTAACCTTGTTAGAGGAACAGTAATCTCGTGGACCAGGAATAACACTTAGATTTCCAGAAAGCCTTACTCATAAAATATAAAAGATAGAGTGGTCTAGGAATATAGGATTAGTAAATGTTTAAAGGATAGGAAGCAGAGATTAACAAAGAAGGTTTTATTTTTGCAACAAAGGAATTTCCTTAAGTGATCTAGAAAACGCTGTGAAAAATAAGGCAATATTTACTGACGACACCGAGGTATCAGGGTAGCAAACCCAAAAACTGACTGAGAAAAGTGAAAAAGGATTTCAAAATGACAAGTGACTGGATGGTAAAATTCTTGATGAATTTCAGCATCAATAAATGCAAAGTGAGGCATGGGGAATATCACTCCTTTGTAGATGTACAAACTGATACACACCCACTAAGCAATTACTCCCCAGGGAAGAAACATTTTCCCTATTTTCTCTTCTATAACTATTCTATTTCTCAGTTTTTATAGGAAAACATTAATTCAATGCGCAGCAGTAGTGAAGAAGGCAAATCTGCACCTATAACTTACAGAAATGAATGAAGAACTAAACAGAAATCATTGTTATTATACCATGAAACAGACACCCACACACATCCACTACAGCCAGTCCTGATTCTGCATCCTGAAGAAGACCTGGAAAAGGCAGGGAAGGAGCAGGGAGGCCAATAAGGGCAAGTTGCTCACAGGGGCCGATGATACAGAGTAAGTCTTCTCAGCTGTAAAAAAGATGACTAAGAAAAGAGTGCAATAAAAGTTAATGAAGTTACAAATTTCAGGGAAGAGGGAATAGGGTTCACTTGTTCACTGTTCTCACAATACAAGAAATGGAAGGTATCAGAATTTAACCACTAACAGATATACAGGAATTCAAGCTGAAACCCCATTTGTCTTTTGGCTTTCTACTACTTAGCAGTGTTGTATGATGAGTCCCTGCCCATGGCAGAGAGGTTGGATGATCTTTAACTGTTCTGTGATTCTATGATTACAATGAACACAAGGATTGAAAACACATCACCGATTTAAGGGCACTGAAATATCTTTCTGAAAGACAGATTTTACTGATTCATTGTTTTCATTAAAAACTACAATGTCATTTTTATTTGAGACACGATTTTGCTTGTACAAGACATTGTATACAATAATTGCAAAACCTACTTCTTTAGGTTTACAAGATGGTGGATGCATGCACATCTTTCTAATATAGCACAGTAACACTAGGATTTTAACTAAACTGATGAGTACATCTAATGTCCCCATACAGCACAATATCTCTTTCTGCAGTTAATCCAAATATTCCTCATTTTTAGAGAAGATCTCCCACTACAAATCTAGGTTCCTTTGCCTTTGGGTACAGATATGAGCAGAAGGGTAATTTCCCAGAAAGTGTTTCTCAATGCTATTAGAAAAAATGTTTTCTTTTCTAGGGAAAATAAACTATTAAATTGAATGTTAAATAAATGCTGAAGCAGCAACATCTAAAGAAATTTGTTAAGGAATACTTTTATATGCTTACACCTCAAAATAAACTAAATAAGAGAAAAATCATCATACCGTTGATGCAAAAAATGCCTTGGAGAGAAAGGATGCTATGCATGCCCTAAAGATATCTTTGTTCTTGTCTCCTGCTAAATGATTGACAGGGTAAAAATGAAGTGATTAACTTCTAGGTGACAGAAAACAGTAATAGGGGTCTGTAATGATGGGACCCAAAAGTGGCATAGCGTCCTACTTATCTGCATTTTAAAGCAACAGCTGCTGGGCCATTTGCAATGTCTGCAGAATTTTGAAGGGAAGCAAGATTAGAAACAACAGCACATCTTTGCTGCAAATGCCATGAAACTGACCCTCACAAGGCAGAGGTTGAACAGAAAGCGTTGGGCATTGTGAAATAATCAAACTGGGAGGAGGGAAGCAGCTCTTTAAAATCTTGACGTCTAAGTAAAAATACCCTGACATTTCTAAATCAACATAACCCAGGTGTATGGCTTTACTATCTATCAAATTTCCCCAGTCTGAGACATTTGTCTTGAAGATCTCTTTTCAAGCTGGACACTTTTATTAAAAGAAGTTAATTTTAAAAGGATGCAGGTCAGGTGCATTATTACATTTACATAGTTAGACTTACCTATACCAGAGGGTGCTCAGTACTGCCCAGGGCTAATCCCCTCTAGCATATACAATCCACACTGTTTAGCACTGAGCTCAGGGCTGCTTTAAGCCAATGTCACATCCTGTGGCCCTGAGAAATAATTACTTGCTGAATGTGGTCTTCTTCCTCTTCCAAGTGGCTCAAGTAGTGTGAACAGTATGTCATAGCTTCACAGGCCATGCCTTATAGCATGGCAAGAATAGTGATGTAACAAGAATAGTGCTGCATATCCAAAACAAGTAGCATGATGTTGTATGAGGACCTCTTAGAGTGAAAGCCTACAAGACTGTGTCATGCAAAAGCAACCAAACCTGGTGATGTCATATCCATACAGTGTGACCAATCAAGGCCTTGGGTGCCAACTGGGATACTAATTTATCTGGATTACATAGTCATACCCAAAGAATTGTGCCACAGTAGAGAAATTTTTAGAAATACCATCATTTTGTTGGTGAGATAAAGACATATCCAATATATCACTTTGCAGCAGCTGGAATTCCTATTTTGGAGAAAAATGAATTCATTAATGCGAATGAGGCTCACAAATTAACTTTCTTTGCTAATCATTGATATTGTCTTCAAAATATCTTGCTAGTTTAAGGGTTTCTTTGGGAGAAAATGGCAGCTCTGAGAGCTCTACAGCAGCATAAAATCCCATGTGACTTGTCTTAGATACAGCTATGACTGTGATTGTAATTGCCATGGACTTTCTTGATGATCACTATTCAGAAGCTTCACATGATCCTGAAAATCAGAACCATTTCTAATCTTACCTCTTTGGTAGTCACTTGAAGTAAAGTAAGGTCAAAGAGTATTGACTACAGCCTATTACAAAAGCTTGTGGAGACTGACCAGTTACTCAAAGCTGACAATAAGATTCAGACTGAACATTTTCAATGCCTAAAATGGACTTAGATAGATTTGAAGCATCAAGGCCCTGCTGCAAATATAGAGTTCCTACTCCCTTCAGTAGACCAAGTATTTTAGGCTACATTTACTATCACGTATTTATGAACAGGATGTCTCACTCTCGTTTAAACATTTATGGAATTCACATTTAAAGCAGCAAAATATTCAGACCGCATTAAAACCCTATATGGGTCAATCTTATGTTCTGAATATGCCTAACAAACATACACAAAAGTGAATACAGAACCCCCCCCCCCACAATAGGAAAAGCTATTGTCAATCAAAAATAGGAATGATTTTTACTATTTAATATAATATTCTAGTGGTTAGAGACCACTAGGTCAGAGTATGGGAAAGTCAAGATTTTGCCAAAGTGTTGACTGAGGAAGTGGAAGATACAAATGAAGTTCCTTTAACAGAATGAATGGATTAAAAGCCAGAACTCTTTTATCTTCATAAAATGCCCTAACCACTAAGCTGCCATTTGTGGAAAGGACATTTTTCACCCCTTCCCTTGAAAAGACAGTATGACTCAGGGGTCAGGAAGGTTAAAGTCTGGGAGAAAGAAGGTGGTCAACTGGAGGCTTGGGAATGAAGTGGCAGATGAGCTGTCCTGACTGTTATCAGTGATTCCAGGTTGGCTTTGACTAAAAAAGTAACAATGCGGGGAAAAAGCAGAGTGATTTAACCTAATCCACCGTAAAGGTGTTGCCATGCTCTGTAATGGAGCTCCATTAAGGATGCATTTGGCCAAGCTCCCTGCTTAGCCCAGCAAAACTGAATTCCCTACTCAACACTTCTATTTGCTGTATGCAGATTTTCTGTAACTAAGTTAGGCACCTTGGATCACCCTCCATAGACCATGTTTTATGAGATGCTGTGATGCCAAAGCTGGGTTCCTGTAGCTCATAATATGCCCTGAAAGTTGTGTTCAATCAGTTTGCACAGGTAATATTTGAGTCAGCTCTGCTCACTGTCTCTGCACTCTCACCCTGCTGCCTGAGAACTGCTTACTCCTACAAGGCACCTTGGGAAATGCTTTTAAAGATACCAGTTCCAAGTTTCTTCCCCCCTCCCCCCCCATCAATCAGCAATAATGTTTTTATTGAGGCTGCTAAATCCTCTACTTTGACCAAGAAGCCTGTTCGCCTTGAGTGACATTATGGAGCGTGGTGACAGTATGGAGCGTGGTGACAGTATGGAGCGTGGTCGTTCAAGGTTTGAACCATTTTGTGTTGACTTGAGGGAGAACAAGATTGTGCCATGTTGCTGAATGGCAACATCAATTCCTTAAACACTGTGCAGTGAGATCAATGAATAAAAATCAATACATCACTTTAAAAATGGTATCATGGAAAGAAGTCTCATAGGCTTTCAGTTAAGAGATGAAAGAGGTAAAGAACAGTATTTACTGCAAGCACAATAAACCAAATATTGGGAAAGTCCTATTAAAAAAATGCATTAACCTCCTTCACAGACTGTCACTAAATGGGATTATTCCAAAACTCACTCTGTTCCCTCTCATTAAGAGGAGCAGCTTATCCCTGAGTTTTCCTAAACAAAACTTAGAGGTTTACCAAATAAAATTAGATTATCTTCTGCCTACATAGCATAAGGAAAAGGATGAGAATAGGATTTAGAATAAGGTAGGAGTGATATGACCGCAATGACAACATTTATATTACAAAGGTCTGAGAGAGCCTGAAAAAGCAGGACATTAAAACATGGGGACTGTCATACTACCATGCCTTGCTACAATTTCCAGTTAACATGAATCTGAAAGGAATGCTGTTGAAACAGCATTACTTGTATGGTTGTATTAGGTGAAGGAATATGTTTCCTGGTAGTTTAAATTTTTCCATTTGCCTCACTCCACTTAATTATGGGCAGTGATTTGTTTGAGAAGTAGAAGGCATTCATGGAGGTTTAATTATGGTTTAACTGATGACTTAACGACAGTTGAGAAAATTGCTGGTTTATTGAATGGGTGAGAATTTATTGTGATGTTTTTGTTATGTCCAAGTGAATTATAATTTTATTCAACAAATCAGAATTCTTAGAACACTAAAATACATGATTGATAAAGGTGTATTTTTACAATTACCATTTTATTTGCATATTAATGCAAAGACCTGCATGGAATAATCTTTTAGAGGGGCACAATCCCATTCTTTCGGAAACACAGCAAGGACTGAATCCAAATTAAGTTTGAAACATTCATTTGAAATACACAACTGGACTGCGAGAGTGGAAATGAGTATCAAGGGATGGGCTATAATTTCAGAACACTGCCCTGGGAAACAAGAGCTGAACAGTGGAGTCTCACTAATTTGCTTCTCACTCAACCCCCAAAATGGTAGATGTCTGTAGCTATAATCACAGTGACATCTAGGTTTGTGTATTATAGCCTGAGTCCTAAGACAGCCAAAATCCCACTTCACTCTGAATTCCAGACAGACACAGAAGCATGGCTCTGAAGGTTTGAAAGACGTGAAATGTAATGACTGTAGCTGTGCTATTGAAGTAATGAAGAGCTGAAAAGCATGACTGATGAACTCTTAGATAAAGGATTAATGAGCAAGCTGTCTGTAGTTCATCAAAAGACTAATGGAAATCTAACACAAGGAGGTACCTGAGGTATACTACGGAGAAGGATGTGGAGATTGGGAACCATCCAAATATGACATTGAAGAGAGGGATAGTGCAAGAACAGAACAGAGTGATGTTAATGATTCCAGCTTATATGTATATTTCATGTACGTTAACCAATTAGAGCATAAAAAACACACGATGGAAAATTACGTGCAGGAGACCATGATTTAATGCACAGAGAGCAGATAGAACATGAGGAAAAGAAAGATGTAACTTGAACTTGAACTACTAGGCAGATAGTACTGTTCGAAGCTTGATCATTGCACCCTGTGTTATATGCAAAAACAGTATACAAGCATGGACACAGGGACAAGCTGTGAAGGAGGAATTTATTTGGAAGTTTTCCAGGCATGTATAGCAGTCTACCATCCTTTAATATACAGGAACTACTCACAAGAATGTTCATTCCTCACTGTGGGGAGCCACCTTCTTGTTCATGTCCATTTTGGGGACTTGTGCTCCAGGAGGCATTTAGTCCTTCTTTAATGGGAATAGGAGCCATTTCCACCCCAAGAGACAAGGTATCCCCATCAGGGGCCCAGAAGGAAATAGAAATAGGAAATACATCCTTTGAATGTTGCTTTTTCATGCTCATAGGAGAAGTAGGATGACTGAGGACACCACAACTATTCTATTATAGTAATTTTTAAGCTGCAAATTCACTGGAGTCAAACTGTAAATGCTTTTCCTCCATTAAAGCATGAGGTACAATTTCATAGGCCTTCAGGAAAGGTACAGGACAGCCCCCTTCTACAGTGCATGATTGCTCAGCAACCCAAACATCTAATTTGTTATTTTGCCAAGCACAATTACAAAGTAATCAGCCATTAGGAAAACCTATGTCAATCACAATATTGGCAGAGGAATCTTTAGCCTAATAGACAGCTGCTTTTATCAGTAAAAATGCTAAGAAATCAAAAACGAAATTCTAAAATTAGTTAATCAGCTCAAAGTTTCAATTATTCTTGGAATAGGGCATGATTAGATTATTCTGTACACTGGGAAAAAGCAATTCATACAAATACAGACTCTCTAAGTCCCAGACTATCATGATTATTTAAACAGTGTTTAGATTTTCATACAGCACTCCTCCCCAGATCTAATTAGACTGAATTACTTCTGTTGGTACTTCATTTTCCCAAGAATAGTCTGCAGAGCTGATTTTTTTAATTATCTTTATCCCATAAAATCCTACTTTTACGTACACAGTGTGAGAAGAGGTGAAACACATCAGGAAGAACACATCCAGTGTTTGACTTCTAGACATTGCAATGCTCCTGGTATAAATATCACTCAGAGATAATTTTACTGAAGTATCTGACCTAAATGCTGGCAAGTCTGCTTTCTAGCAATACTCAAAGAGAACACAAGTGTTGGTTTTGTCCACATCTCAGCACTCCTGACCCTCTCTTGTGAGTACAGTAGTTTTGGTATGTCATAAAGACACAATTACAATGAAGGTCCCCTTTTTGCTGACTGAAATGACAAAGTACTTGGCTTAGAAGGCTATACCTCTAGATTAAGGGTGAAGACAGATCGTGTTCCCATAAGCTTGTTTCCAGAACAGCTCTGCAGAGAAATAACAGCATTGAAAATACCATAGAGTTTTACTTTTCTTTTGTCTGCCCATAACAGAAATGGCTGAAAACCCAGACATGTGATATGAATTTTCAATGGAGTTTAGTTGAGACAACAGGGTTTCTTTATGACTTGTGTATGGCTCCAGTACCTTAATGATATGACAGAAGTTAGGGGCTGAGGAACTAGATCAGACTTTTCTTAAGCCTCTTGGCATTTTCATGTTTATGACACATCATAACTACAACCAGAGCCTAGGTCACCTTGACCTGAAACTTAAACATCAGAAGCACTCTTCTGATCCCTTAGAAAAACCATCTCTGAAGAGTTTCCTTTTCCAATTTGGATGCAATGAAAAAAAATCCAACTTCTCTTCACACATCTAATTCATAAATGTCAGAAAAAGTTTGACCGGGGACTCTTCAGTTCTGTGACTTAGAGAGCCTCAAATGATTTATTCAAAATCTATTTACCTCCAGTTGGTCTCCTGCAATGAACAAACAGTTCATCATTGTGCTTCAGCATCACTCCATATCTCTCTAACCATATAACTGCGTATTTTTAGGTTCTAAATCAATACAGAATCTGAGCTTCTCAATTCCAGAATGATATCACTTGTCTTCTTGGAGGAAGAGCTCAGACAGGATCTTTGTGGTCTTTAAACAGGCAGAGCACTTCTAAACAGTAACTTGGAATAAGACTCTTGTTAGTACCAAGATTTTTGTCTGAGTTATGAAGGTGTATGACTCTATTCACACCACATTAACCACTAGTTATAGTGACTGCAGATGGATTTTACTGCTGTTTGTAGAAGCTATAATTACTAATGAATGTTAAATAAACACATTAGAATATTTCCCTTATTCCATATACTTATGTGTCTGCTCTTCCCAAATATAACAAAATCCCATTCCAAATTGATGTTCTCTGTAGCTGTGAAATAGATTTAGAACCCAAGGCAACTGGAATTAAAACAAATGCAATTCCTTTGTAACACACTGGGGTATGTAGTGCATTTCTATAGATGGAACACTAAAAGTGCAACTGCAGTGATATAGTACTTTTATATAGTTTCCTAAAAAAGCATCGTTGAAACATGAGTACAATTGAAGTGTCCTTTCTTAAAAATCCAAACACCAACAAACCGAGTGAGGATTTTCCTTTCACTTGGCTTAATGCAAATTAAGAGCTGCTGCACTGAATCACGGAAATTATAGCAATGAAAAAGTTTAGGGAAAGGAAACTCTGACCTTTCTGCACACTGTCCACATTAAAAAGGAAATAATTTTATGCTTGTCCAGTGCCGAATGGCAATACAGACAAAATAAAGCTAAAATAGCTTAAGAAGCACCTACAATACAACTCTTTCACACTCTGTTAAGAGGAAAACAACCTCATCTTTTACAGGCTCTAAATTCAGCAATGGTCCTTGCATTCAGTGGGATAATTTTCCAGTCATTAATTCAGTCGAATTGCCTATTATTTCATACCTTCAGTGTATCCTGTCTGATGATTGTTATTTCTTTTACATCTTTTTCTCCGGATTTCTTGGCACCAGCGCAAGAAATCCAGAGGAAAAAAATGTTAAAGAAACAACAAAAGGCAAAACTATCTGTTGGATTTTATCCACAGTTTTAAAATTGTCTCATTATTCCTAAAGGAAATGTGTAGGTGAGTACTGCTAAATGAATGTTTATTATTTGTGCAGCAGACAAAGGCAGATAGATAAATATATCATTGAGGACATGGTCTACACTGAGACATCCCTGTCCATGACAGGGCGGTTGGAACTGGATGACGTTAAGGTCCTTTCCAACCCAAACCATTCTATGATTCTATGACAAGAAATTTAAAAGAAAATCCTGTATTTCTGATGATCTGTTTAAGCATTTTCTGAATTTTAGCAGCAAACAACAATAAAATTAAACTGGAAAAGCCTTTAAAAATACACGACCCTTAAAGAATCAAGAAAATAAAAGATTATTACATTAATACAGTAGCTACAATAAAGTCATACTTGTTGCCCTATCTAAAATGGCAGTGTATCATTCAGATATTGAAATAAATGCTTAGGCATTTGCTGAATCAGAGCAGATTTGCAGGAAAGAACAGTTATTTGCACAGACTGAGTGAAACTCACCTGGCCTCCAGGTTTCATTTCTGTATAACCTGTGCTGAATGCCTGTGGTTACGGCACTTGTATCAGGAGATGTGAGCTCTGGACTTCAAACTAACCCATCACCTTCTACCAGTAACCACTAGATCCACCTGGACAGTAAGCCCAACACAGAAATTGATATGATATGTAAGGGTCCACTCCTGTTACTTTATACTGTTTTTCTTACTGATACTCTAATTTACTATTAAAGTCTAAGTACAAGATTAGGTTTTCAGGGACTCAGGAAGACATTTCAGGTCCCATTCAGTTTTGCTGAAAGATATGTTGAAATTCACAAGACTTTTGAGATGATCCAGAAGCAAATATTAGTGATGAAGGAAGGATTCTGATCATTACTTCTAGAATATCTCATGATTCTGATTTGAAACGAGGGTAAAGACTGATGACTTTGTCCAAGGAAGTTGTAAAAGCTCCATCCCTAGAAGTATTTAAGGCCAGGTTGGATGAGGTTTTGAGCAACCTGGTCTAATGGAAGGCGTACCTCCCCATGGCAGGGAGGTTGGAAATACACGGTCTTAAGGTCTTTTCCAATCCAAACCATTAAGTGATTCTATGATTGTATGATTCTTATTGCATTTTACTTGGGGCTAACTTTAGCCAGAATGAAACAAATGTGAGTCAGATCTGACAAAGTGCCATGCACTGAAATCATGCTATTCTTCATAACTCTAATAGAAACTTTAGGAACCTAGTTTTGACCATACTGATGGTAGTGTAGCTCATCCTCTTTTATGTGAAGAAGGGCAGATGTGAAATCAGGACCAGACACTAACATGCTAAACAACAACAACATATACTATTGAAATCATGGTTAAGTGCATGGTGTCCCTGCCCATGGCAGGGAGGTTGGAACTAGATGATCTTAAGGTCCTTTCCAACCCTATTCTATGATTAAAATCTAAGTTATTTAATATAATGATAAATTTGCTATTAAATTAATAACAAGAGGATGCCATAAAAATCTGCCTGTAATTTCATGCCTGGATGAGACACAGGGGGCAGAATAACTCAAGAGAGTAAATGTACTTTCCAGGGCACCTCACAGGACATTACATTCACAGCTTTTCCCTGCAGTAGAGCCTTCTTGTCACAACAGCTCTCCATGAATGTGGCAATACTCTGACTACCAGTATAGAAAGGCCAAAATGACTTTCAATGCCTGGACTGAAAGGGTGATTACATTTTCAACCTACAAACAACATTAGAAACATCGCTTGCACCATGTTTCCTGCAGTGCTACTGAAAATGGTTTTGATTCTGTCTGTTTTCAAGATGAGTTCACACAGATATCTGTTTCCTGCACAGAAATACTTGAAGAAACTACAGACATTTTTCAAATATAAAAATTAGTTCTTTAGGAAGAATAGTTCCTGAAGCATTCTGATGGATCTTGACAGACAAAATCTGGTTAGCTGGGAGCAGAGGGGAACAGCCAAAAGGACTCAACAATGGCTTTGTATCTTGAACCATCTGCAAGAACATGGCAAAATACTGCGTGATAGCCATTAGGCTGTGCATCCATGTTGTGATTGATAACCTGTGATCCCTATGTGTAGAAAGGATTAAAGTCCAGAGGAGGCCATGAGGATGATCAGGGGACTGGAGCATCTCCCATACGAAGACAGCCTGGGGAAGAGAAGGCTGCGTGGAGACCTCATAACAGCCTTCCAGTATCTGAAGGGGGGCTATAGGGATGTTGGGGAGGGGCTCTTCATTAGGGACTGTAGTGACAGGACAAGGGGTAACAGGTTCAAACTTAAACAGGAGAGGTTTAGATTGGATCTAAGGAAGAAATTCTTTCCTGTTCGGGTAGTGAGGCACTGGAATGGGTTGGCCAGGGAGGTTGTGAGTGCTCCATCCCTGGCAGTGTTCAAGGCCAGATTGGACGAAGCCTTGTGTGGCATGGTTTAGTGTGAGGTGTCCCTGCTTATGGCAGGGGGGTTGGAACTGGATGATGTTAAGGTCCTTTCCAACCCAAACTATTTTATGATTCTATAATTCTATGACAAGTCAGTCATTGCAACCTCTACCTGAATTCTGAATTGTCTCAAGGACATCAGGAAGAGAAAGTGCCTGCAGAGATAATGCTTTTCAAAAGGGAAATTTATAATCCATTTTGGTTCCCAGAAAGAAAGGGGTATTGATACTTCTTGGAAATGGAGAGGACATAGCATTAGAAACACACTAAGGTGAAAACTATTCCAACCTGGTGTAATTAAAATCTAAGTGGCTAGAAATACGAGATTACACAGAAAGACTCCTTGCAGGCTGTCAGGCAATTGCTTTGTCCTGATTTTTCACAAAGCTTTCAGTTGCTGCCCACTATGCCAGGACCCTTTTGAACAACTAGGAGAAAAATGTGGGGTAAAAATAGCATCACGCCTTCTCTGTAAGCAGTGGTTTGTATAGCAGTAGGTATTATGTGGTGCTAGCAGGTGTATTGATAATTATAGCAGCACAGTGTAGTGGGTGAATGAATGGAGTTGCCTGCAATGTCAACTGAAAAGTGTAAGAAAAAGGAATAGAATTTATGGGAAGTGGGTGAATGTTTTGTTGTTATAGTTCCTGTTTAGTGAGGAACATCTGGCAAACTCTTTACCTGACAACTGTTTGTTTCTTCTTTATTTGCTACATTCATAGATAAAGCAATTAGAATAAGTACTTGTAAGAGAAGTGTGACCCCCTGTCAGTCTTCACAAGAGATGAAGTTGGAGACATGGCAGAATGAAGATGTACAGACAAACAGAGATATGATATATGAGGAAGAAATTCTTTACTGTGAGAGGAGTGAGGCATTGTAACAGGCTGTTCAAGGAAGCTGCCCCATCCCTGGCAGTGGTCAAGGCCAGGCTAGATGAAGTTTTGAGCATCCTGCTCTAGTGGAAGGAGTCCTTGCTTGTAGTAGAGGGTTGGAACTGGATGATCTTAAGGTCCCATCCAACCCAAACCATCCCATGATTCTGTTTCTATAATAATCCCTGAAATCCTTTTTACTCTATTTACTTTGGACATGAGGCGTATTCAGAGAGGATCAAATGCCACCTCCTGAGGCTGGTGTATGCAAGGGACAGATATGGAGCAAGCAGTGCAAGCCCTGCACTTGCACAGCAGCCTGCTGGGGCCCGTGCCCTCACTCTGAGCTGGATTCCCTAAGACACCAGCTTCCTGTACTGACCAGCACCACAAAACCACCACTCACTGGAAACTTAGTGAGTGCAAACTGGGTGTATCTGAACCAGGATCTATTCAATATGATGCCAGTGAAGCCTGGGATGACCTCATCTTTCTGTTTCAGAACTTTGCTCCCTCTTACAAGAGTGGAGTGCCAGGGAACAACCAAATCGAGCTGCTTAGGAGCTCCTTGTGCTCCCCAACTCTGTAAAACAATTCTCCACATCCTTCTCAGGCTCACTGCAGCATTAGTGCAGTCATTTCTATGTCTAATGAGAAATAAAAGGGTCAGCAAAGCCTACTGGTCACACTCAGCCTCATCACTTAACTTGGTTGAACTCCCTTCTCATAAATGGACTTCCTTGAGGTGATCCTCTTCATTTATCTTTACTGGAGGGCACTTCAAATGGGAGTTGCCACTGCCCTTTTCAGCAGGGTTATGCCCTGTTTCAACACTTTTCTCAGAGAGGCCCTGTTCTGCAGTGCCTTTATTAACTTTTCTGTATAAGATTTCAAGTAGAAAACTCTGTAATAGGTGCCAAGCAGTCTTCTCTCTTTCTCTTATACTGGTCACTGTGCTCAGAGTCTCTGCTAGCTTGCTTGGTGCCAGTGCACATATTTAGATTTCCAACTTTTGACTGACACCCACAAGCTTTTATTTCAATGGGTTTTATTGCTATGTTCATAGTCTTAACTTTCTGCCTTGTACTTTTCACGCTGAAAACTGCATAAACTGATGCTGTCCTATTATAGCTGTTGACATGGAAACATTGTAAGAAACTATTGGGTAAGACTGCTTTCCACATAGAACAGACACAGTTAGATGCATGTTTTGCTGACTCACTTTCAGCCATTTTAAGCCATTAGACAGTTTATCTTCATTGCCACTATCTTGCCCTGTGCCAAAGGATCCTGTTCCGAGTCTCTGCTTAGAAATAAGGCTGAAATAGACTATTGCCATCACAGAAACTTCAACCAAACCCTATTAGCACACATGGCCAAGTTCATAATCATCGTCTCCTAGCTTGGAAATTATCCTAGCGGACATTTTCCTGCTGGATAAGTCTCCAAACCAGAACGCAGGCACTCCCACTAGGGAACTGGAAAGCAGAATGTATGTGCAATGGAAAGTTATTAAAGCATTTCTTAAGAAAAAGGTGTGCTGCTTCTTTAGAGCTGGCATCACGTCAAGCACATTAGCTGTTCTGGGACATTATTTCAATAACTTGTGAAACAGAGCAATAAGGAAAATGGCCAGAACTATGTACTACTTACTCCTATTGAAGCTGTTAATAGAAAAGCTGTCTCAGCAGGCATTAATAATTCAGCACTGAGGACGTGATTTCAGGTCTCAGCTAGTTATTTCATATCTAACAAGCTTTACTGATAATGTAAACATAAGATGAATTAGGCAAAAATGGCTTTGATAAGGAGTTGCTTTATATTCTGTTTTACATTTGGAGCTTCAGGCAGAGCTTGTTATCTGAGATTACTGTAGGCTGTGGTTTATTCACGCAGGGTTCAGTCCTTGGAGGTGCTTAGTACCGCATATGCATTAGCTCTTAATCTTGAGCACAAAGTATTCAATGATTTGCAAAGCCACAGCCAGATAGAAGTGAAACTGCTTTTTATCCCTTTTCAGTACAACTGGAGAATCATCTTTGATAAAGGGCTCGCTGAGCTGTTGGTTCATGCTAGAGCAGCTAATGGTGCATCACACTGCACCTCAGGAAGGAATCAGTTAGATTTGTTTCATACTGAGTACCTAAGAGTAGCAGATATGATAAACATGAAGATGTGAAGGAGAGAGCTGGTGTCAGATGCAAAGATGAGACTGCTTTGACTGATGTGTTTACATGCTCAGTTTTCACCCTTCATTAACAACTTCTTCATTGTCTCTCATTAAAAATAGCAAACGAACCTCATCTTTCCATAAATGTTCACTAGCATCAGCACTGCAAGAAAACATCAGATGAATAAGGAATATAGCAACTGTTATGAAGAATTGTAGTAGGTTGTGAGGTGGCTAATAGTTTCAGCTGACTATATAGTGAAAACATCAATTTTCACAGTCCCAGGGTATAGATGAGACATGTATTTACAGTGGGGTGTTTCTTTTAGCACCAAAATTCCATCAAACAATAAACCTGAAGGCCTTTGAACTGTGAATATTCCGAGTTTAATAATTCTCACATCCACCTTTCAGCTTCGAGTGGCTGTTGTGTGTCTTAGTTAACGCACTTCAGTTAAGGACCTATGAAAAGTTCACTGGCATAATACAAAGAAGTGTGAAATGCTCACAGCTCCCACTGACATCAGTGAACGACCACCTCAACCCTCTCCTTCCCTCCCAAAGAACAACCTCTCTCCAGATATTCTTCAACTGTTAGTTGAATTTTTTACTAGCTCCTTTAGTCTGTACTCAGCAGCATGGTACTTCTTGTAAATGCCAAATAAAGATCCTCTAAGCACATAAACAGCCTGAATTTCATAAGAAAACATTGTGTTTGTGTTCCCAAGGAGCTGTAATCTGCCTTCTTCATTTTACAGATAATGACAGGTTCTGTGAGCCAGATACTTTTGCTCCAAACCTGAATTTCAAAGTAATATATAATAACTGCTGGATTGGATTTATTGCCCATTGTATTAGGTGATTCTCGTATTCCAGAATATTCCTTATCCTTATCTGTTCCTCAATGTCTCTGATAATTAATAAAGGCCTGAGTGAATAGTTATTCAATTATACGGTTCAGCTCCTGAATGTCCACCTGGGAAAAAGGTCTCTCAAGCACAGAGAGTGACTCTCCTTGCTCTGAAAAATAAAGATAGAGAATACTGGTGCCAGCAGGATCTGGAGAAGACTGTATTCAGAGAACGAACGGCTAAAAAGTAGCAATGGAATATTCAGAAACTCATAATTAAGCAGGACATGTGTGCCAAGCAAGTTTCAATTTTCAGGTCTGAAATGGCATTTCAAGTGCAACAGCCCATTTTATGAGTGTAGGTTATGGGCGTATTGATCTGACCATTTCCAAACATGTTTGTTAAACACTACCATAACCCCCAGCTCTCTATATTATGCCATTTATCACAGATTTCCTAAATACATGTTTCTGTTTTCTACTGTAATTTGGACTGTTCAATTGCCTAGGAATAATGAAGGTAAGCGAGCAAACTATACTAAAATTCCACATTCCTCCACTTACTGTTCAGTAAAGAGGATTCTAATAATGTCTATCACACCATTATAGTACAGGAATGGCTGTGCAAGCTCTAACTATTTCCCCATCCAAACCAAACAATAACACCTAGATGTCAAACTCTCTTCCATTCATTCTCCAGAAATCTAGATTTACCTACAACGCTCTGAAGCCTGAAAGGAATGTATAGCAGGGGGTTGGAACTTGATGGTGTTCAGGTCCTTACCAACCCTAACTGCTCTATTAGTCTATGAATCATAAACTCATTTAGCTTGATGACCATGCACTGAACTTGTTGATCCTCAAGAGTGCGAACAACAGCTGAAAGTGTATTTAGAAGGAACTGTGGGAAATAAGAACACAAGGAATAAACCAGACTATTTAAACAGGACTGGCCATGTTTCAAAGCTATGTTGCAGTGTCTTACTGAAGCCCACAGCTGACGCATTCACAGACAACAAGCAGAAAGCCTGATGCTACAGCTTTTCTGACATATGTGTATGCATACTCTTGTGAAAGAGTGAGAGATGCTCAGTGTCGGTAGGATTCAGGTCACAGAATATGAAGTGTCTCTAATACAGGTGTTTACATCTCAGCTAATCACCTGAGGCTCCTTCCACTCAGTTGTGAGAAACAGACATTTTTAGGGCATGATTTGCCTGAGCAATTTTGGATGTCTGCTTCTGGATGAGATGAATTGTGCTCTTGAAAGTGCCAAGCATACTTCTCTGACTCATGGGAGATACTAGGTAACTAGCTTAAGTGAAGATGTTTTGCCATGTTTGTGTGGCTATAGGATATATTTAACATGTTATATACAAATACATGCATTTGAATTTTCTTTTTTTTTATATTTTTATATCTATAAATTTATATATATAAATATGTATATTCTCTTTCCTTGCAATCAGTGTTTAGGTATGAACATTTCATACCTCTCTCTTCTTCCCTCAGTACCTCCTCTGAAAAGCCCTGATGAAATTATATCTTCACCACATTTCTCCTTTCAGATCTACACAGCAGAACTTTCCATCACCCAGTCTGATGTTATCATTTGTTCAGATTTCACTACCATGATGTCTCCAAGAACTGCATTTCTCATGTGGATTCAGTCCTTTCAACTGCCTCAGCCAAGCTTCAGCTGTACTCAGAAAAGTTCCCAAATTGGGATATCTGTGATCTGTTGAAAACCAAAGTCTCCCTAAGCAATATAATATCATGGTGATTTCTGAGAAGCAGGATTCTAAGGAATTGTGCATAAAGGCATCTAATGCCTAATGGAGAACTCATTTTGATAGAAACCAGAGTAAACAACCCAAAGTACCTCAACCTTGACTTTCTTTTACCTGCTGCTAAGCTGCTATAGCAAATCTTCAGCTTCTGCTGCTTGCGGCTCAATAAAAAGTGAACCAGAACACACTCATTTTTAACACATAATGGTTTTTGTTTGTACAGCATACATCTATAAAAGCTATGAAATGCTGAGCTGTAATTCCAGCTAGAAGACAAAAATGTAATGGCCTAGGAGGCAGCTGTGTGCACTGCGCAGTGTTTATAATTAGTGCAGCATGGGCTGGAACAAAGATTGATCTTAAACTTCCTCATCTTATTGGGAAGAGGCTTTGCACTTGGTTACACTTCCCGCTGTAGTGTTCTCCCCTGGACAGTTAGCACTGGGGCAGCTGCAAACCCTCTTTTTCTGAATTTACAACTGGATGCAGCTATGTCCCAGCTCTGACTTCAAAACCCACCCCTATGGCCAGCTGTACAATTGGTACTGAGCTGACACACTTGAAAGTAGAGCCGAAGTTGAAATACCTGCTTTTCAGTAAACTCAACCAGTCCCGTTATACAGGACAACAAGTAGCCATTCCTGGCAGTGTTCAAGGCCAGGTTGAACAGAGCCTTGGGTGACATGGTCTAGTGTGAGGTGTTCCTGCCCATGGCAGAGGGGTTGGAACTAGATGATGTCAAGGTCCTTTCCAACCCAAACTACTCTATGATTCTATGATTAGGTGGTATTATGTTTGGCCACTGATGGTACTGAACACTGACAATGAAAGGTGTGTGTGCAGCTTTCGAGTTGTTTCTGCAGAGTGATACACCTCTCCATTGCCTGTTTGTGGCTTTGGATTGTTGGAATTTTTAATTACAGATGTTATTTCAGAAACTGTCTTGTTTGAATGAAGACTAAAAGGTGCTGTGGCTGTTTATACAAAGCTTATCTAGTTATTTTTTGTCTGTGAATCAAGAACAGACTAAAAGAAGGCAGTTCTTGGATGCCAGATGACTCCTGAAACCAAAAGAAAATTGTACATCTAGTAGCAGTTACTGAAGTGTCTACTTATGCCCTCAGAAATCTTGCTCCAGTACTTTCAGCTCAGAAGGAATCTCATAAATCAATAGGAAAAGCCCTTCACCATGCTTAAGCTCTCAGTCTCCTCTGAAGCTTGGCAATTTTATACTACAGTTTCAATGGCTGCTCACTTCACCAAACTTTTTAAAGGACTGTACTTCTCTGCTGCTTAACTCTTCAAAAGACTCTCATGTTCCACAGCCTGTGGTTAAAGAACATGATCTGACATTTCCTAAGGGTACCAATAGCCTGACAAACTGGGCTATGGATCTGGACCTAGAAGCACAAAGCAAAGTACGCAGCTGTTTCAAGACAAACAAATGCATAGTATTACAAAATCAGATTTTAAAACCTTGAGCCAAAAAATTAAAAGGAAGATACGAATTTATAAAAGAAACACTAAAAAACCCCATATGTATGTATATAGTACAGTGATGGGTTTGTTTACTTTCCTCACTCATCATGAGCTGATGGCTGAATTCCAATGAATTAAAAAGAATAAAAATAATAGCAAAACTTTTAGCCTTTCATTTGAGTTACTGAATACAAATTAAGTTCATGCATCTTCAACAACAAGTAAGTAATAAATTTTTCATATGTATTCTCTCACTTTCTGCTTTTCTTTCTGTATTCCTTTTCCTCAACAGAAAGACTTAGTGACAAAGAGGATATGGACTGTCAATAGAGTTAACAGCATTTCCTACTGCTCCATCCATCTCTGAAGTCTCATACTTTGCCTTTAGTGCCATGGGCTTTCTGATAACATCCTAAATAGAGGCATAGGGTTGGTGATACATAAGGAACAGGTAGTACTGAAAAAACATTTTCAGGGAATTCCTGGTAAATATTCCAGGAGACATCAGAAAAACAGACTGGGATAAAAAAAGAAAAAGATTATGAAAATTAGAAACACCAGGGTATGCACAGATAGAAGATGATATCAAAGAGCCACACAATTTATTCAGAACAAGTAGTCCTTGATCATTTTCTTGTGCTTGTATACACTGCTTAAGTGTGACTGCTAATTGCTTTCAGCCAACTACTTCTAGTCCTACATTCAACCCATTATTCCCCATTAGATTTTATCTCGCTTCATTTGATATAACTTCTTTTATATATCTCAATTAAAAATGTTATGCTATTTAAGCAGGGGATGGATGAGGAAATCAGACTGTAAGAGCACCCTGTGCCAAATGAACGCCACATCCCCTGGCAAGTCTGTCTACAGAGTTTTGCTTTTCTTCACCCTCTTTTCCGTTGGCTTTTCTATGAGCAGATAATGACAGTTTCAATTATTGCAACCTACATGGACCTTGCTTTATTTCCTTGTGCTGCCTATAACATACTTATTTACTTTAAGATCACTGGCTAAACAAACCCTATGCTTGTACTCAGTGAAGCAAAATCACTACACCCCCAAGAAAGCAAAACAGCAAACCTGAATCATAAACTTGGCATTAAAGCTACAGATTTGCAACATATGGTTGACCAAAATAATCCATTGAAACAGAAATGTCTTGAGTTGTAAGAATACAACAACAACAACAAAACAAACCCAAATGCCAGACTTTTTACATGAGTCCCTGCTTTAAAGTGTTGATTCATAAAGTGAAAACTTCAGTTTCTGAACTCACATTTTTTTTTCCCCTTAGTGCCTAGTGTAGACACAAGTTACCTTTGTAATTAGTGTATTATGATTTGAACTACCAGTGCCTAGTACAGTGCTGCAGGTGCTGCTTCACTACAAACACATTGTAATAGTATGTAAAATACAGAGCTGCTCAAATAGACTTCTCAGAGTTGGAAACAGCCAATTGTGTGGGTTTGACTGCAAAAATTTATGCTAACAAAAGTGACTGAGGCTCTTGAGGTTTTCTGCTTGAGAGATTTGGGGCATTTTTTGGTACAACTCTGGAATAAAAGAGCAGGTTTTGCATTTATGGTTTGAGAAGTGATATTTAGATATGCAGCTAAGACATCAAAGATTCCTGCAGTGAAGCACGAGGGCGTATCAGCCTATCGAGACAGACCACATCCAGAATTCATGAACTAGTGGAAAACTAGGCTCATAAGTGCATACAGAGCAATACCGTATTCAAGAACTAGGCTAGTCCAGAGGCAGCATAGATTTATTAGCTTTGCTCAATATGCAAGCTAATAAGCCTCAGTTCTCAGCAGGGCTTACCAGGTCGATGCTGTTACAGGGGTAATTAAGCAGCTCAAACCAGTGAGTTGTTCAGGACTCTGTGTTAGCCTTTTATGTGCACACCTCAATTGATTTGTGGCTCTTGGCTTGGATTTCTTGCACCATTGCTCCCCACATATTGAGTTCCTGGCTTAACTCAAAGTAAACTTGAGTGTACCCCTACATGTCCAATGACTATAGCTTTTCATAAAAGGCAAATTCAAGCCAAAGCTTGACAACAATATCACTCTGTGTTACATCTGCAAGAAAACTTCTCACAGGTGGAATAGCTCCAGAAGTAAACACAAAGCCAGAGAGGTCAGAGAAGGTTAGAGATGCATCAAAAGCCATAAGATATCCAACCTAACCTTGGCCAACAGCAAATTCACTGGTAACAGTGATCCATATCCTTTCAGCCCTTGCTCTTTCTGGCAGCAGTACAAGTTAGTGCTTCATCTGGTTGTTGCCCACTAGAATAAGACCATCTGTGCTAACATTTAAGTGTTCCTTTCCTTCTTTGCTACCTTACCCCTTCATGCTGAGGGCATAATGACAAAGTGTAGAATTTAGCCTTAATTGGATCTCTGCAATGTTATCACCTGAATTAGCTCCCCCATGAGTAATTATCACTGCCTGAAGGCTGACAAATTGCTTCCCTCTACTTCATGATTGTCAGGAATTTCAAATGAAATGCTGAGCATGGGGGAAAAGCAAAAATGAAAAGCCGAGAGAAGCATAATTATTAATATTATTAGAGTGTTTGGTACAAAGGCCCATAGATCTCCCTGAGTTCCAAAAGGCATGAGCAACAGCAAGAACTTTCTTAGGAGCAATTGGGCAATACCCAGGCTTTCACCCAGCAATGACTATGGCAAGGGACTTGCACAGTCAAAGGAAAACTATAACCACTGCTACTGTCTGGCTCACAGTTATGCAGTTCCTATGCTATTTACTACTCCATTTAGCTATGCAGATCAGCTTGTTTATCATCTCATCTGCATATTTGATCTTGCTAGGTAGGCGGTAAATTATTTGTAGCACAGACTGATAGAAATATAAACAAATGCAAGTGGGTAGCAGTAGATTGCCATGCACTTAGAATAGCATATAATAGTCCTTGCTTTGTTAGAACAAGGTCTTGGGAAAGAAGTGCTCTTTATCAGAACAATCCGTCCCTGTTTGGGCAAGACCTCACACAGAAATGCAATGCGTCACTACACCACAATATCCATCACAGATATCAGAAGAGCTGACAACTGGTAAGAAATCTTCATCTCATAAAACCAAATCACTATAAAAGTATAATGCTCTTTGAAAATGGCTTGAAACAATCAGATTAAGCAATAGGGCTTCATCCAATTTTCACATTAATGATGATGTGCTTGTAAGACTGATGCATTTCTCAGTACAATTCAATTCAGTTCCTCAAACTTCTTCCCCACCTTGCCAAACCCACAACACATAAGTCACGCATAGATAAGGTAGCTGCCAACATATCCCCAGGAGAAATCTCTCCCTGCTTACCTGACATACAGTGACCTCTTCTGATTAGTCCTCAGGGAGCCGGACCCAGAACTCATGCTGTGATTCATCATCTGCTCACGCAGGTCATGGATTTTTGCCTCAAACCGAGCGTACTCTAAGGAGATAAAAAAACCAGACAATAAAGATATTTTAGTTTTCTTGACCTAAATAGTCATTAGAGCTGCTAAATGCAAATTAGTATTAAACTAATGAGTTTAAGGCATGTCCTAAAAATTGAGGTCTAACAGAACCTTGCATTAATATATTATTTTAGGTAAACACGTACCCTCTTTATTGTGGTACCTGAACATTTCTGCACTGACTATGTGAAAAGTCAAGTAGTTAGACACTCCCTCCTTCAGTTTCAGGAGGTTCAAAGTGTGTTACCAGGTATCTTTCAGCCTACAAAAAGTACGTTGAAAGCAGTTTTGCACTGTATAATTCCTCCTTCCAAGCAACGAGATACCTTGTTGGGGGAAGTGGGATGATGCACTGAAGTTACTAGTGACTCAAGCATTTTGTGTAAAACCCTGCTGAACTAAAGGAGATATATCAAAGTCTAATTATCCTCAAAGCAGCTGTGAAATTGTTGTATGAGCAATAAGCCACCTATTTACCCAGCCCACTGAGGACTGGGCTCTCTTCCCAGAACATCTATATGCTTTGCAACAGCAACTAATTCATTTTATTCAGTGCCCTTTAACTTTTCATTGGATAATAACATCTAACCTTTCAAAGATCCCACATTTTGCATGGACACTAGCTACCTTCATGGCTTAGCAGAGTGATTTGGTTTGGTTTTTTTTTGTTTGGTTCTTCTTTTTCCTTCTTCTTCTTACTGTATTCATTTTAACTCCTTCCATTGAGCTGCTTTGGCATTACCTACTGAGTTTGTTAAGCAGCTACTTTGCTAGTCAGCTGGGAACCACTGCTTTGGTATAAGACTCTTCAGTCTTCCCACATACCTATGACTTCACCAACTGCAGCTGAAATTCTGTATGTCAGGAGAAGAGACACCTACATGCAGACTGTATTTCAGATTTATTCTGTAGCTTGTTTCTTGCTCATTTCTAGAGAATAGCTTTAAACATTTCAGTGATTTAAAAGCCAAAACCCTCAGTAGAGCTAAGGCTCATACAAACCTATGTTTTTTAAAGTGGAATTTAGTTTTGAAGTGTTTATCCCAGTGTAGGATTTAAGTTTGCTGTATGTGAGTCATATTTATTCTATTCTCCCACTCCAGAATTTATTTAGTAAGTGCTCATCTTCTGAGCAAGGCTTTGTTTAATTTGTATTTCATTAAAACAAATCTAACATTTCTCCTTGGCAAATAAGGAAGGTGATCTTAAAACCAAAAAGCTTGCATTTCACTTCCTCATACAGTGTCAGCTATCTGCATACAGACAGAATACTACAATTTTAAGGGTTGTCACTAGGTCTCATGCGTGTGTGGTAGATAACAAAGAAGACAGAAAACATACAGTGTAATTCAGCTTCTTTGATGTCTTACATCTGGGCAAGGCTAAGGATAGGAATGATTTACATCACAGCAGCTGTAATGGCAGTTTTCCCTTTAAAATGTAGCCATATCCCAGGCTGACTCTGTATCTGAGGTGTGGGAGTAACTCCCAGATTTAGACATCAATCTGGAGAGCAAGAAGAGAGGATTGAAAATCTGACTCTCTCTAGCACAGCAGCCAGATATTTGCAACCCGAACACCAGCTCATGAGATACTCGAATGACTACAGCTTGGTTAGATGACGGCAGTATAACTTGTGTTCTGACTTCAGAGCATGCTTGTGATTGAACTGGTTTTAATTGGCTGTAGATTTATTCTGGATTTAATAATCTCTCTCTTCCTGGAAGACATTTTGAAACCACAACACGTCTTTAAAATTGTCTAATAGGTGTGTGATGAAAATTCAGGGTTCAAGCTCTTACTCCCTGCTTGATATTAAAAAATACTGATAGTTCTGTTATTTCATGTTCTTGAGATGTTGTTTTCCTTTGGATTGAAATACACTGATAATTTGAAGATAACAATATGCATGGGTCTATATTTTCTCACAGTACCACCTTTGTATTTATGTACCAAAAAATACTGAAGTGTATGCGTGTCCCTTCCTCCTGCCAAATGCCTGGACTGAAAATTGGAAGGCCAGCCATGCAGGTTGCATTTAACCCAGCTCAGATCAGCTTCTTTAATCTCAGTTGTCCTAGTTCTTCTGCTGATGCCTGTGTACTACAGTGATGACTGTGTCTGAAATGTGTACTGGAAAAGAAAGAGTGATGCTCAATTTCTGCCATCAGAACTGCTACGGTAGTGCTACCCTCTGGGAAAAAGTCCTTTTTCTTAACACTTCTTTATACACGAGGTCATTGCAGAGGACCTGTTTGCTAATAGCTTTGAATTTGCTAGGTGAGTGGCAGTGCTAAAGTCCAAAAGAAAACATTTCCAGCTTCCTTCAAATTCAGCACTGAATCCAAGTAACACACTTTCAAGGCTTCTACACAATTAAAAGGACGCTGAGGTTGTGACACGCTGACAAGAAATACAGTTACAACTGATTCACTAATTTCATGCCCTTTAAAGAAAGGCAGAACAAAGAACCTGATGCTGCTGGAGTGCATCATTAGCGAAATTTACCAAATTTGACTTATCAAAATCCATCTGCAAAGGTCCTACCCATTGCCTGATTCACTGATGATCTAACAGACTTAAGGAACTGCTAAAGTTGTGCATTAAACCAAAAGGGCAAATGCATGAGCAAACCGTAACCTATATTATTGCTGAGGTCAGACTGGATGATATAATGGTTTGCCCTGGCCTGTGGCTCTGGAAATGTTGCTGTAAGAAAGAGGGCAGATGAGATGGAGGGAAATGGTAGTTCATGTTCCTCTTTAGAGCTGGCTCAGTTCTCATGGCAGTATAGGTAGGCCTGAATTTAGCTGTCCCAAGGACAGAGATACAACCCACTAACCCTGGAGAAGTTGAGCTAGTGCCACTGGATGTGGAAAGGAGACTGCTGCTGTGAGGAATGGCCAAGCTGAAGGGAGAGTAAGATCATTTTCCAGGATTCTGGCACTGGTGTGATGGGCTCTACATGCTGCTCCAAGCAAATACCCATTTTTCCAAGGGTTTGTTTCCCAAAGTTGGTTCTGCTCAAGTCTCTTGGAACTCAGGAGAGAAGAGTCAGCTTGAATTACTACAGTGTAAACAGTTTCCAAGCCCAGCCAAGGCCCAAGCTGAGTGTATTTATCAAATACAGACACCAGTAAAAAAATAGAAGGGAAAACACCAACTCCCTGTCCACCTATGCAGGCTAATGAGTCCAATGAAAAGCATTTTTACTACTGAAGTGATTTAGATACCTAAAATCGTACACCACCTTCTACAATTGTGCAAGTGGGTACCTACATAGTGAGGAGGGGTTGTTTTAACACACATATCCCCGCTTTTCAGTTTCCTATTGATTAATTTTGATGGCCCATGATCTGGAGCTGTTAGTCCAATTACTCAACACTTAAGTCTCTCCAAGTGTTGTGAAGAAAAACAGCATGAGTGTGTGAGATCCATGGTGGATGCATAGACATTAAGGATAGTTGGGATGGGTGCTGCTGTAAGTCCTTGCATATACATGGAGCAAAGTTTTCCACTTAAAGTAAGCAATACATTGAAATTTTAGGTTCAAATTCTCCAAGTCACTTTAGAAACGGCCTAAAAAACTATGACGCTTAAACATACAAGAAGGCTTTTGGAAGTCTTAGATGCATTTGAGAGACTAAAAGTGAATGCAAGAAAATAAACCTCAAGAAACTTTTAGAAAATGACAGTAAAAATCAAGTAATTGCTAAATCTAAAAATAACAAAGACTGAGATTTTGTATCTGAAAGCTTGATGTTAATTTTTATCATATAAATTAAGAATAGCTATGGTAGATGAATGAATACACTGCAGCTTTTCTATGAGAAAGAGTTGCAGAATTTTACAAAGCTATGTTACTCTTATTTTTCACTTTTAAGTTGATAATAAAGAATTTAGCTTTGACTGAATTAAGAGAACATGATGACCAAAAAGCCCAGATGCCACAACTAAAGTATAGTTAAGCACTGAAATGTTGATGTATTGGACAGTACTTCAGCATCACAGGCCATGTTTTTATTAATTTAAAAGCTTTTAGTGCTGGCACCTTTAGAGAGAGAGCGATTCTTTCTGTCAGCAGGTATCAAAATTCGCTTTCCTGTGTAATTCAAGACCATCACTGTTTGGTTCTAATTGACAGTAGATTTCCTGAAAAGTAGAAACTCAAACTGGAAAGTACAAGTTGAACTGTCCATTTTGAACAGACTACACTGCTTAAAAACCAAACCAAAAGAAAAAAGACTAGGAAGGCTTTAGCTAGAGACTGAATTTTATCACTTCAAAAAGGGCATGTCAAATAACTCTAGACACCATAATAAAGGAATATCTGCCAGAGCAGATTCTCCATCAATAGCAATTTGGCACAATTTCAGTGGATCCATGCCAGCTTAAACCTTCAGAGTTTGTTTTATTTTGTTGTTCTGTTTATGGGAAAAAAAATCATATGCCACTATAGCAAGACATGAACTTATTGCCTTGGACATCTGAGATAGCAATGTGCATGATGTTATTATTATGGTAACATTATTTATGCTATTTATATAGGTATTTTTTCCCCCTCTGCTTCCTCTCAGGAGATGTCTTGGCTGAATGGTTTGTATTAGAATAACAGCAGAACACATTTCTTCCTGCAGTGAGTGTTTTCCATTTCTGCCCTTTTTCCACAGTGTTGTCCAGTCACCATTGTTTTGCACATGGAGGTGAGATGAAGATGAACAGACCAGCACCAAGGCTGGGTCTGATTCTTGCTTTTCCATGGATTTAATTGTGAGTCACAAAGAGTAAGTCCCATCATACTATGGCATCTAAGGTAGAGAGATATGGGTGCTAGATTACTGCCAGCTGCCGACCATCCCACAGCTCTAGAAGCCATTGAAACTACTGTAACGCACATAAAAAATGAAAGAAAAAGACATGAACTACGAATGCTTTTGGCTACTATTTTATGCCTGTTTGCATTGTGGTTTTTGTTTAATACTTGGTTTGAGTCCAATTTTGCTAAAGTACCCTGACTGCTGTTTGTAGATGATTAGGATTTCACTTCTATAGCTGTCTGAGGTTGCAAGCATTTACATGGCAGGCTAGTGTTGGTGAAAAACCTTTGTGGACTGCAGTAATTTTGTAAGAAATAAAGAAACAAACACACTATCATTAGATACAGTTCACTATTCCTTTGGTTCTTGCATCTTCCTCTTCTTTCCCTTCCTCCACTGCCAGGGATATAGTTCTGGACAAGGCTGGCTTTGGGTCTTATATTGTATGGCAAATGTTATGCTTTTAGTAAGTCCAAAAGATCAGTTAGATTTAACATCAGCTAAATTCAGGACTTAATAGGAAAAGAATGCACATGCAACTCTGATGCTGTCAATAGGCAATGCAATATTGTGCCTTATTTATTGGGGAAAATGTTGCTCAAAGGGCCTTGCTCCATTCATGGTGCATCAAGCAACAGAACAAGTTAAGCTACTATTTCTTATCAGTAATATAATTCCACTGAGCTCACTCAAAGGAAATGAAAAAAAACCCCAGGACTGGGGAAGGGAAGATATATTTAGATTTTATTAGTTTTCATTAGTTTGACTCTATCTGCTTGTTTTTATTGGAATGTTTTCATTGGAATGTTTTCAACCCAGTTTTCCAGGAACCTTTCAAAAATTATGACACAGGCAAATTTACAGTTTTACCCATTGCTTTGGCCTTTAAAACTTCAGCACAGTAGGGCCATTAAGGTCTTTACTGTTTGATACTGGTTGGTTGTTTTCCTTTATCAATGCACAGGTATCTACATTTGAGCATGTCATATTAAAATTCCACCCTGTACATTTGTTCAGTAGCTGGCCTCATTGCCTAATCATCACTATTAACTTTATTTTCATTTGCTTTATTACAGGAACATAATGTGTCTTCCATGTCTTGCACCATTAGATACAGCTCTCATATTGTGTTAACTGTGAATATATATATATATATATATATACACCTGAAAAGATATCTTCCTCCCACAATACATTCAGGAGACTAATACCATGCTCTATTCTTAGTCATGGGAATATAATTCCAATATAAATTAGTCTCTAGAAGCTTTAGTTTCAGGGATATCAGACCTCATAATGAAAGAGAAGTACTAAAATAAATCAAGGTATTAGTGAGTGACAGGGACTATGTATTCCACTGAGGTGTTATTCTGCCTCTTCCCTTAAAGCTTGTCCTTGGTTTATGAAGTGTCATCCTGGACTTTCTCAACTGGTAATCTTGCAGTTTCTTCCAACCATTGAAGAAAACTGTAAGCAACTCAACAGTTTTTAAAAACAACCCTTTCCAAGGTTTTGGGAACCTTTTCCTGCACTGAATTTTACTGTATTCTCAAAAATCTGTTCTCCCTTCTATTTGAATTGATGCGTCCCAGAACTAAACAGGACTGTTCCTGGTTCTTTGTTAGATTCCCTGAGGCTCACACTGAGCTAACATCTTGGAAAACATTGTATTTACGCATGTTGAAGGAAGGGCAAGGCAAATAAAGAGCAGAGAGTCAGATCTCAACCGTGCATTTCACAACACATGGGCTGCCTTGGCAGCACAGGGTGAAATCTCGGAAGAGCTGGGCACATCACTTCACCCCAGGCTTCTGACTTGCACAGCCACACTTGCCCAGCAGAGCAGCATATGTCTCATTAACCTTGATAGCTTTGTAGGAGTTACTGTTTTTTACAGCGCAGAAATGTTTCAAGATCTTTCTTGTGTTTTAGGCACAAAATGACTCTGTCAAGGTGAAAAAAAAACCCCAAACCTTCCCTGCATCGGAATACTCTTTCCTCCACAAATATTTATGCAAAGAAGCAAAACCTACTTTCTATTAATAGTTAAGCTAATTCATTTAGCTATTTTGTCGCTTCAGGCTAGTGGTGGAGGATCTTATTTTCAGACATTTATTCCATTTCCACAACTCTCTATCCAAAATTATTGCCCTGGGTCCAATTTTACTTATTATTTTTGCTTCATGGTTTTTACTTGCTTCTGCATTTTACTAAGTGTAGTATTATCTCTTGGGACTTGAGCATATAATATTGATTAGCCATATCTTCTTAATGGCAATGCTGGTTTAGCCTGCTTCCAGCTCTTAAAGGCATGAATTGACATGAGGAAACAAAATACAGGGCTGACCGCTTCTAGAGTTTCCTAGGCATGGCAGTACTGGGAAGCCAATTTGGTGGTATTGACTAACCCTGTATCTACATTGGGTAGATTCTCCTCTTTTCCAGATTGTGCTGGCAAATGATTCCTACATGCCTCCAGCTGTTTATAAACTTCCTCCTTCCAAAAGTCTCCTGAGTGCCCACCCATCAGCTGCATGGCTCATGTGAGTTTTCCCAAATATGCTTCAAGACGAATGAGCTGGTTTAGCCTGTTTATTTCCATTAGCCTGACTTGAAACTTAAACAAGGAAGATTTACGTTAGATAAAAGGACTTTCTTTACTGTGAGGGTGCTGAAGCACTGGCACAGGGTGCCCAAGGAACCTGTGGCTGCCCCATCCTTGGCAGCGTTCAAGGCCAGGTTGGACACAGGGGCTTGAAGCAACCTGCTCTAGTAGGTTGACATGACAGAGGGCTGGAACTGGATGAGCTTTAGGGTCCTTTCCAACCCAAACCAGCCTGGGATTCTGTGATTCTACAACAGTTTGAATGATGCAGACTGGAAACATAAAATTGTCTGCAAATGCGAAGAGGACAGGATAAAGTGATATGGACGTGGGGGCAGATTGGGGCAGGTGGTATTTTCCTCCACACTGTTGTATGCAGAAGATGCTACCTCATACTAAACCATGTTGGGAAAAGAAAAAGGGTACAACCCTACTTCGTCATCTCCAGAATCAATAAAGTTTTACTGTGACTAAGGAGAAACATGATGGAAACTTACATGAAAACTTTCACAGCTGAGACATCATATGCCAGTTTTGTATTTATACCCCATGAAATTCTCTTATACTCCGGGTGGGAAGAGAAAAAAAAAAGGGGGGGGTNTATGCAGAAGATGCTACCTCATACTAAACCATGTCGGGAAAAGAAAAAGGGTACAACCCTACTTTGTCATCTCCAGAATCAATAAACTTTTACTGTGACTAAGGAGAAACATGATGGAAACTTACATGAAAACTTTCACAGTTGAGACATGTGCCAGTTTTGTATTTATACCCCATGAAATTCTCTTATACTCTGGGTGGGAAGAGAAAAAAAAAGAGGGGGGTTCTTAAAAGACTCTTGGGGGCAAAAAGAGGTTTATTTCAGAAAATATAGTGGTGGAGAAACTAATGTGATTGTATTAATTCCATAAACCAGCATGAAACTTGTAGCCTACTGTAAAAAATCCCCTCCAAACCACAACTCACAAATAATATAAGAATTAAAAGCTAAAAGAGAAAATTAAATAGTAGCAAGAATACCAAAACTACCTGATGTAATTATTCATAAAATGGGACAGAATTACAGATTACCAAAACCACAGAGAGCAGAAGAACCATCAGTAATGCAACCAGAATCTTGGCAAAAGTGCTATGAAGATAAATGTGGATATACCTCATTGGGGTGAACTGCTTTGCTGTTATGATTAATACCATTTTTTAACACTGAATAATGCCATAAATAAATTATTCACTTCCTGACTTCAAAGTCTGATAGGTAAGATCTACCTCCCTCCCCCTGTAACCTTTCCTATACTCAGCTGTGCTGCTCTTCCAGACAAGAATATCTTTAGCTATCTCCTAAGACTGTCTGAGACATGGTGTTGAATTAAAAAGAAGAAATTAGCAAAGACTGGAAACAAAACTATCAATTTTTACCATTAATAAACTTTAAAACCAATATATTTAATGTCCTGAACTGAAAGGGATGAAATGAGTAAAAACATTTGCACAGGTGCATTGATCTTTCCTAAGAGGCAATATTGAGAGCAGCTGCAAAATTGTATTACTTTGCTAGAGCTTCCTGATTAAGGGGGTTACTGTTTGTAATACAAACAGGTAATAGGGAATGGTTGAGCACATTACAAGCCTGAATGAATTTAAACAGGACAAATACATATATTACCTCAGGATAAGCCATGCTGCCTGCATGCCTCTTAGCTTATTATAAGGAATATTTTGAGTATTGTGCAAGGAGCTATCTAGGTTGCAAACATTGTGCAATTGGCCACTAATGAGACGTGGAGGCTACAGTTAATGGTCTGGATGCCCTGAAACATTGATTAACATGAACAAAAGATCATGTAAAATTGGAATAATGTCTGAAAAACCACTGTAATGCCAACAAATGCCTTGCAATTACCGCTGATAGGCTTGACCTCATCATTCTCAGAACCACTAAATGCCACATTTATGGCATACATGACTTAGCTGGAAAAGGTCTTCTTAATCAAGTTCAATTCCTGCTTTCATAGAACCCTAAAATACTGTGCATAAATTGTTCAAATACTTTTTTACAATTAGTTCAATTTTGGCATTTCATAACTGTTGGAAGACCACACACAGAATCCTGTCCTCAAATGGTTAGACTCCTTCTTCTAATGAAATGCAGCTGCACCCTACTTACCGGCTTTTGCACCAGCACTGTTCCTCTGTGTAAACTGCTCTTTTCCATTGTATATCGATTCTCATGACGGATTTACAGACAGAACACAACTTCATCTACCAACCTTCATTCTGCTAAATAAACAATCTATTTTTGTTTCAGACTTTTCTGGCATGCTTTTTTATCCTTGTTACAAGGTTCCATCTATGTCTTCACTGGTTTAAATAGCAGTGTGCGGTACTAAATGACTTCCTGAAAAATCAGACATGTTGTGTTGATCATATTCCTCTTTCTACAAATCAAAGACTGATATCAAGAAAAATTGCCTATATTACTTTTTTATCTGATTTTGAATTTACCTCTCTGTTCTGTTTCTGAAGCTGTGTTTAAATCATGCTTCTACATACTGAGATACTTGTACATAAGTGCATACTTCCACATACTGAGGAGAGACTCCAGATTTGTTGAATGCACATCATTTGTTTTTCTCCTTTCATGACATCTAGGTGTAATTTTCCAGATAAAGCACTACCTGTAGTTGAATAGGTATTTGAGATGCCCTTCCTGCTGCCTGTGCCAGTTCTGCAGTGTTCTGGGGAGGAGTAATCTCAGCACAACAACATCTTCCAGTTATTATCCATCCCATTACTGGTCCTGTGTACTATGTAAACAATATTATCACATTACAGCCTTTCCGTTGACTGAAAACTGAAAATGCAAAGTTAATATGACAGCATGTAGTTCAGTGAATATCACTAGCTTCAGTGATGTTCAACTAAGGTGTGCTAGATACATGAATTTAGGTAAAAAAGAAAAGGTGATGGTCAATTCTACAGGAAACAGGGGTCTTCTGCTCTCTTTCTGCTGTGCTGATAAGCCAAGTTAGAATCATAGAACAGAATCATAGAATAGTTAGGGTTGGAAAGTACCTTAAGATCATCCAGTTCCAACCCCCCTGCAGGGACACCTCACACTAAACCATGCTACCCAAGTCTCTGTTCAAGCTGGTCTTGAACACTGCCAGGGATGGAGCATTCACAACTTTGCTGGGCAACCCATTCCAGTGCCTCATCACCCTCACAGTAAAGAACTTCTTCCTTATATCCAATCTAAACTTCCCGTTTCAGTTTTAACCCCTTACCCCTTGTCCTGTCACTACAGTCCCTCCCCAGCATCCCTATAGGCCCCCTTCAGATACTGGAAGGCTGCTGTGAGGTCTTCATGCAGCCCTCTCTTCTAGTTAGAGATAAGGTTTACAGATCAGTAGAAAATAGAAGTGTTCCCACCTGATATCCAGGGATCTTATATTCTTTCATGATTCTGACAAGCATCCCAGAATAAGAATGACAATCTCAGCAGCTTTTCCCAAGGACCAGCTGTTTGTTCTCTAGAGTAAGTGAATGTTTTGTTAAGCCTAATATGCTGGGTACTATTGATTTATCAGTGTTTTACACTCTCTTACAGAAAGTCAGTTTAATGCATATATATATATATCATTGAATGCAAATATATATATATAGACTGTCTGTGTCTAGATATTTATATGGAATATAGAGAGAGGGAGAAAGGGAAAAGGGCCTATGTCAATTTTT